>RJVU01069905.1:1859523-1897812 GCA_003731715.1 Anabarilius grahami
ATCACACAAAGGCTGCGTTTATTTGATCAAAAATACAGTAAAATCCATAATATTGTGAAATAGTTTAAATAACTTTTTCTATTGTAATATATAAAATGTAATAGAGCTGGTACTAACAATTATTTATTTTTTTGATGAACTTAATCTAATTGTTGCCCACCTAATCAATTATTTACTGAATAATTGATTAAAGGATTAGTCCACTTTTAAATAAACTTTTCCTGATCATTTACTCACCCCCATGTCATCTAAGATGTTCATGTCTTTCTTTCTTCAGTCGAAAAGAAATTAAAGTTTTTGATGAAAACATTCCAGGATTATTCTCCTTATAGTAGACTTGAATGGTCACCAAACAGTTGAAGGTCAAAATTAGTTTCACTGCAGCTTCAAATTGTTCAACACGATCCCAGATGAGAAATAAGGGTCTTATCTAGTGAAACCATCGCTCATTTTCTGAAAAAAATTGAAATTATATAAGTTTTAACCAGAAATGCTCATCTTGAACTAGCTCTCTGCTTCTTCTCCTCTATTTGAATTCCAGCAGTGTAGACGCTGCTAAGCGTAATACTGCCCTCCACAGGCCAAAGTTTGAACTAATTGTTCTATACTATTGAACTAGCATATTGCATATAAAAATTAGTTCAAACTTTGACCTGTGGAGGGCAGTAATACGCTTAGCAGCGTCTACACTGCTGGAATTCAAATAGAGAAGAAGAGAGCTAGTTCAAGATGAACATTTATGGTTAAAACTTATATAATTTCAATTTTTTTCAGAAAATGAGCGATGGTTTCACTAGATAAGACCCTTATTTCTCATCTGGGATCGTGTTGAACAATTTGAAGCTGCAGTGAAACTAATTTTGACCTTCAACTGTTTGGTGCCCATTCAAGTCCACTATAAGGAGAATAATCCTGGAATGTTTTCATCAAAAACTTTAATTTCTTTTCGACTGAAGAAAGAAAGACATGGACATCTTGGATGACATGGGGGTGAGTAAATTATCAGGAAAAGTTTATTTAAAAGTGGACTTATCCTTTAATCCTGTGTTTCATTTACCAATAAACAATAATTTACCAATTAATAATAACTAACTAATCTATATATGAACTTTTACCTAATGATATTATCTATTTATCACAGAAGATAAGATTTATGCAGTAAATAGGAAAGGCGTTTTCTATGGCTGTGTTCACAGTTGCTTTTTGGGATTTAGAGCAGCAGTTGCTTACAAGTGTGAATCCTGAAATGTTTTTGTCTTTCAGATTAAAGTAGCTGCTTGAATATGTTCTCTCACTGAAGTTTTACCATGATTGACATTGATTGCATAAATAAATGAGTCCAATCAGAAGTGAGTTCATCCATTAGATATTTTATATAACCAACAATAGCATTAAATGTGTAGAAATTGACTATAATAGTCCAAATACTTGCGCTGCCGTCTCATCATTTTGAGGTAGGAGAACATCATTACTTCAGTCTTCAGTGTCACATGATCCTTCAGAAACCATTTGTATATGCTGATTTGCTGCTCAAGAACAACAGAAGAAATATTTCTGAACAAAAGAAACATTTCTGATTATTATCGATGTTGAAAACAGTTGTGCTGCTTCATATTTTTGTAGAAAGTGATACTTTTTTCAGGTTAATTTGATTATTAATTGAAAGTTTAAAAGAACAGCAATACAAATAATTTGTAACATTATCAGTTTTGGGGTAACACATTGCAAGTAACACAAGTTATGTAATCAGATAACTTTTTTCAAGTAACTAGTAAAGTAATGCATTACATTTAAATTTACAACATTTGCTTTTTCAAATAAGTAACGCAAGTGACTTTGTTTTCCCATTTATTGACTGACGGCTCTCCTGTCCCCATGTTGAGAGAAATCCGGAGTAAAGTGCAGAGGTGTTATTGTAGTTCCAGACTAATGTGAGCATTTACTCATCTCGCTAGCAGATTCATTATTCCTCAAAATGAAGAAAAACCGTGAAATTCAGGCTGTGAAACCAGGCCTACATGTATTTAATCTTGCTTTACTATCCAGTGTCTTTTCTGCTGACCTTGAATGTTTCAGTTCAACCATATGAATAAGCAAAAATGACTTTAGCTAAACATCACATTTGTGTTACTTTTTTTATTATTGCAATCCAGAATGGCAGCACAGCTGAAAGTTTTTAGTTTGAGCTGCACCCTCTGTTGTACAGGCATGAGTTTGCATTTCATTTTGCATTTGCACTTTTGGTGTGAAAGGGTTTTTACATTTGCCTAAAATAGAACTTTTGGGTTTTTTTTGTTAATAAAAAACAAATCAGCAAGCCCAGCCCAGATGAGAAAAAGCTAAATGTAACACAACACATTACTTTCCATAAAAAACATAATGATCTTATAATACATGATGCATTGCTGTGTCCGTTATCCCATAATTCACACTTTTGGACACTTTTGCTTTAACGGACATTAGACAACACTGCAAAATCAAGCTGTTATATTCATATATTTATTGTCCAACATTCCCAATTTTTCTGATGCATGTCCTTAATTTAATTTCATATGTTGGTATTAATTCAGTGTTTATAATGCTAATACTTGAACTTCAAAGAATTTTAACCCAAACTGACTGGGTTTCTAGAGAGCAAAGGTTTTGTGAAAAAAGTGGAAGACTTAAACACAAAGTGTGTAAAATAAACTGTAAAAAGGATTTGATGATCACTAGTGATAGTATTTTATTCTGTGTTGTCATCATTCAGGTTGGATTTCAGCTTTAATGTACGTTTTTTTTTTTTACAAAGCAGCTGATATTACCATAGAAACTAGTGGACTGCCGACTCGCTTTCACCACAAAATGGCGGAAACGCAGGGCCGCTGCTGGGCGCCGGTGTTGCAATGGAACGTTCTATTGAGTGTCGCTTCTTGTTAGTGTATATTCTTTGGCCCGAACACACCAGCACCGTCCAGCAGTCTTCTTCATGAGCGTTTGAGAGTGTGCGGTTAGCCTAGAGCGCCATCTGCTGTTAAAAATAGAATCGATTAGAGAGCTTAAATATCAGGATCGATCCAGATTCATTATATCGATCGGGAATCGATGTGTCGTCCCAGCCCTAGTCACCACAGTTGTCCATACATTACATGAATGATGGACGCTGTCCCGTCCGCTGCTGACGGTACAGTAGATGGACACACAGGCCTCAGTGTTTCTGTCCTCTGAGGACTTTTATTTGGCCTCTGGCTCAGATCTGAACTCTAATAAAGGGACTGAATGATATGCTGCAGATCTATAGTCTGTGAGGAAAGAAAATCTGCTGTTTTTTGATGGAGGCTCAGTTTGGACACTGGTTGTCTAGCATGTAATATAACTTAAGATTTCAGTTTTAAACTGAATATTTGATATGTTTAAAGGATTAGTCCACTTTTAAATAAACTTTTCCTGATCATTTACTCACCCTCATCTCATCCAAGATGTCCATGTCTTTCTTTCTTCAGTCGAAAAGAAATGAAAGTTTTTGATGAAAACATTCCAGGATTTTTTTCCATATAGTGGACTTGAATGGTCACCAAACAGTTGAAGGTCAAAATTAGTTTCACTGCAGCTTCAAATTGTTCAAAACGATCCCAGATGAGAAATAAGGGTCTTATCTAGTGAAACCATCGCTCATTTTCTGAAAAAAATTGAAAATTATATAAGTTTTAACCATAAATGCTCATCTTGAACTAGCTCTTTTCTTCTTCTTCTTTATTAGAATTCCAGCAGTGTAGACGCTGCTAAGCATATTACTGCCCTCCACAGGTCAAAGTTTGAACTAATTTTTATATGCAATATGCTAGTATATTGACCTTCAACTGTTTGGTGCCCATTCAAGTCTACTATATGGAAAAAAATCCTGGAATGTTTTCATCAAAAACTTTAATTTCTTTTCAACTGAAGAAAGAAAGACATGGACATCTTGGATGACATGGGGATGAGTAAATTATCAGGAAAAGTTTATTTAAAAGTGAACTAATCCTTTAATTGCAGCTAGATTTGTTAGATTATGTGGTCTTTTTGAGAGACCTGAAACTGATATGAGTATCTGTCTGCAGAATCATAATGCAGGATGTCCAAGTCCTGTATTCATGTTTGTGATGTGCTCCATGTTTTTCAGTATGCACAAGATAACACAAGTTATACTCATTCTATAGGAATCTGTATTTTTTTTATCCAAGTGATTTGGATGCCTTTCTATAGTCCTTCACTAAATAAAGCATTTGAACTCTTTTATCCTGCGGTTAGTGATGTCATTTGTCAGGAGAGGATGTTTGCTTGGTTCATCTTCCTTTCTGAGAGTCAGCGGTCGGTGTGTCTGTTGGCTGTATTCTCAGACGGCACGTCCACAGACCGTTCAAAAACCGCCTGTTACATATTCCACAGTAATATCTCAAGAGCACGGTCTGCTCCAGTCTGATCGATGACTCTGCTATTTTGACATACCTGCAAACCCATGAGAGCTGAAGAAAGTGACACGGTCATTTTGCAGACGGTCTCAAATTCCTTACAATAATCTGCAGTGTGGATTAGATATTATGCTGGTTGTATTTGAGATTTTGTTCCTATTCCCAACATTATTTGAGAAAAGGTTTAGGTTTTGTCTGTAGCAGTAAATCTGAAAGCTGTGAGAAACCACATGGTGAGCAGTTGTTAGTCTGGAGGTTTTGTCTGGTTTGCTGGAGTCAGTATTTGTCATATTCATCTGAAATCTGCTGCATCATATGTTGCATAATTTTTCCTCATTCTTTCGTTTTGCTTGTTGTCTTTGATTCCAGGTGTTGGAAAGAGCAGTCTTCTCCTGCGTTTTGCAGACAACACTTTTTCAGGTAAGATCATCTGTTTGATTTATTATCATGTTTGAGTACAGACAGCCCTGATGTTTTCTGAAGCTGCTGTTTGTGTTGGACATGTTTATTTAAAGGATTGGTTCACTTCTGAATGAAATTTTCCTGATAATTTACTCACCCCATGTCATCCAAGATGTTTGTCTTTCTATCTTCAGTTGAAAAGAAATGAAGGTTTTTGATGAAAACATTCCAGGATTTTTCTCCATATAGTGGACTTCACTGGGGTTCAACGGGTTGAAGGTCCAAATGTCAGTTTCAGTGCAGCTTCAAAGAGCTCTACATGATCCCAGACGAGGAATAAGAGTCTTATCTAGAGAAACAATCGGACATTTTCTAAAAAAAAAAAAAGATATACTTTTTAACCACAAATGCTCGTCTTGCACTGCTCTGAGATGCGCCACACATTACGTAATCACGTTACAAAGGTCATGCCTGACGTTAGCGGAAGTACCGATCCAGTGTCTACAAAGTGAATGTGCAAAGCTCAAGCTAAACGCTCTTTACAAACAAAAAAAAGGTATAACAACGATGTTGGAGGAGAAAATTTGAGTTTTTCCGCCTACGTCACGTGACCTTTCCAATGTGATTACGTAATGTGTGGCGCATCGCAGAGCAGTGAAAGACGACAATTTGTGGTTAAAAGTTTTTTTTATTTCGCACATTCGCTTTGTAGACACTGGATCGGTACTTCTGCCTACGTCACATGTGACCTTTTCAACGTGATTACGTAATGCGTGGTGCAGAGCAGTGCAAGACAAACATTTGTGGTTAAAAAGTATATATTTATTAAATTTTTTTAGAAAATGGCCGATTGTTTCTCTAAATAAGACTCTTATTCCTCATCTGGGATCATGTAGAGCTCTTTGAAGCTGCACTGAAACTGACATTTGAACCTTCAACCCGTCGAACCCCAGTGAAGTCCACTATATGGAGAAAAATCCTGGAATGTTTTCCTCAAAAACCTTCATTTCTTTTCTGCTGAAGAAAGAAAGACATAAACATCTTGGATGACATGGCGGTGAGTAAATTATCAGGAAATTTTAAATCTGAAGTGAACTAATCCTTTCATGAACTGCAGGTAGAGGAAAAACAAAAAATACCCAGTTCTTGTGCAAATTTTATTTAATTAATGGAAGTTAACAAATTCTAGTAAATTTTATTCTAATTTGCAAATAGAAATAAAATAATTTTATGAATCATATTCCCATTCAAAATTGTGGGGTCAGTAAGACTTTTTTTCAAAGATACTTTTGATCAATTTAATGCATTCTTGATAGATAAAAGTTACAGTTAAGACATAATGTTACAAAAGATTTATATTTCATATAAATACTTTTTATTCAACTTTCTATTCATCAAAGAATCCTGAAAAAAAAGTATCATGGTTTCCACAAAAATATAAACTCTTTTCAACATTGATAATAAAAATAATATTTTTTTTCTTGAGTAGCGAATCATCATATTAGAATGATTTCTGAAGGATCATGTGACACTGAAGACTGGAGTAATGATGCTGAAAATTCTGCTTTGATCACAGGAATAAATTACGTTTTAAAATATATTTAAATAGAAAACAGCTACTTTAAATTGTAATAATATTTCACAATATTACTGTTTTTACTGTGTTTTTGATCAAATAAATGCATGAGACTTCTTTCAAAATTCTTAGTGACCCCAAGCTATAGAATGTTCGTGTACATGGCAAAGAACAAAAATTAAAATATTTATCACCGTAAATATTGGTAGGGATTCTTAAATTTGACTGTTCAAGCTGAAATCATTGTCTCATGTGATGTGGAAGCTCTATGTAGGCCAACAGTGTGCTGTTCCTAAAATAATCTTCTGGACAGTGTTTGTAGAACTAAAAATCAAGGGGTAGAAAAAGCCCAACCTAATCTATTATGATTGTCTATTGTTCATTGCTGTTTTGTGTTGTAGGTAGTTACATCACCACTATTGGAGTCGACTTCAAGATCCGGACGGTGGAAATCAACGGAGAGAAGGTGAAACTGCAGATATGGGACACAGCCGGACAAGAGCGTTTCAGAACCATCACGTCTACGTGAGTCAAACGCACGATCAAACTCCTGCTGCTGAGCTGAACACGTCTACTTACACGTGTGCTCTCTATTTCACAATAAACCATAATACAAATGGGGTTTCGTTAAACTTTTTCAGATTTCGTATTCAGCCTTGTTGAGAAAATATTGTATCAGCAGAACTGAAACATTCCCAAAGTCTGTGTTTGATATTGTCTGACAGGAAGCTCTAAGTAATCATTCCAGTAGATATCAAACCCCATGAACTGAATTAGTGCTTTCACTCTTAGATTCAGTAAAAACGTATTTTAAGAAAGTGAACATGATGTTTCAAGATGGTTTTTATGTGTGCCAGCGTGGCTTTTCACTAACAGAACTCCTCAGGGAATCTGTTTGAAGTTTCTCATTAGTTGTGTAACGTTTTATAGCTGCTGTTTGACTGAGGATCCGTTTCTACCATTGGTACTCTGGGACTGAAGCTTTCCATGGGCTTTAGTTCACAGTTCCTGTGGCAAGAGGATTCATTCACTGTGATGTTTGGATGTATTGTACATTTGCAAACAACAAACTGGCGAAAAACACACCATTACGTAATAAACTTCATTTGTGTAGAAGCTTTCATACAGAAAATGCTAAATAAAATAGATTTTTGGGAGGATTATTGTTAAAAGCAGCTTTAACTGAAAACATATGGCTTAAATTAAAGTATTCAAGACTTCAAACTACATTTTTGCCTGTCAAAATGGAAAGACACTTTTTTTTGTAGGCTTTATACTTGTGTTAAAGGGTTGGTTCAATTCAGAATTTAAATTTCCCGATAATTTACTCAGCCCCATGTCACCCAAGATGTTTGTCTATGTTTCTTCAGTCAAAAAGAAATGAAGGTTTTTGAGGAAAACATTCCAGGATCCATATAGTGGACTTCACTGGGGTTCGACGGGTTGAAGGTCCAAATGTCAGTTTCAGTGCAGCTTCAAAGAGCTCTACATGATCCCAGACGAGGAATAAGAGTCTTATCTGAAGAAACGATCATTCATTTAAAAAAAAATTATATACTTTTTAACCACAAATGCTCGTCTTGCACAGCTCTGCGATGCACCACGCATTACGTAATCGCATTGGAAAGGTCACGCGTGGCGTAGGCGAAAGTACCGCAGTAGGACGAAAAACTCATCTCATTTTCTCCAACTTCAAAATCGTCCAAAATCGTTGTTTTACCTTTTTTTTTGTAAAGGCTTTGACTAAGTCTTTGCACATTCACTTTGTAAACACTTGCTCCGTACTTCTGCCTACGTCACACGTGACCTTTCCAACGTGATCACGTAATGTGTGGTGCGTCACAGAGCAGTGCAAGACGAGCATTTGTGGTTAAAAAGTATATAATTTTTATTTTTTTTAGAAAATGACTGATGGTTTCTCTAGATAAAGACCCTTATTCCTCATCTGGGATCATGTAGAGCTCTTTGAAGCTGCACTGAAACTGACATTTGGACCTTCAACCCATTGAACCCCAGTGAAGTCCACTATATATGGAGAAAAATCCTGGAATGTTTTCCTCAAATATCTTCATTTCTTTTCAACTGAAGAAAGAAAGACATGAACATCTTGGATGACATGGGAGTGAGTAAATTATCAGGGAATTTTCATTCAGAAGTGAACTGATCCTTTAATGTGGCGACATTGTGTATAATGGCCCGAGGCTAGATGGTCATTACGTAGCTAATAAGGGAATGTATGCCGCTTCATTAGTGTCTCATTAGTGTGTGTACACGTTCCTGCATGTTTATGTGGTTTGATCTGCTATTAAGGCTGAACTGTGACAGGCTCGGCCAATGACAGAAGGGCTTGGTCCCTACAGACCTCTCAAAGAGCTCTTTGTGTGTGCACTTGTCTTTGTGTCTGTGTTTGGAGACAGAAGATGGCCTGTGCTTTAAAGTCAGAGGGCTGTTCCTCTGTTCTCTGTTGGTTCCTGATGGTTACTGAAAACTAAACTCTTACTTTAAAAACTAAACTAATGTCTTTACTCTTGATTTTCCATTCTCAGGTATTACAGAGGAACCCATGGGGTCATAGTAGTGTATGACGTCACCAGTGCCGAGTCCTTTGTCAATGTCAAACGATGGCTGCACGAAATAAACCAGAACTGCGATGACGTCTGTCGAATATTGGGTCAGTTCACCATTGCAGACTCTACATGTTACATTTTATTTGATATATTTTCAAGTCCACTTCTATATATAAATGACCTGTTTTGATTTGTTCAATTTTGATTTAATGTTTTGATTGTCACGATATCAGATTTTTCACACCACGGTTATCGTGGCCAAAAGTACTCACATTAACAATGTATCCCGATATCTATAGAAACCTTGGGGAAAAAACAATGTTATCAGTCAAATTCATCTCTACTTTGCTTTGTGTTTTGCTTTCTTTTTTTAGCCAATGAATCACACCTTTGCATACAACTGAGCTTTCTCTAGCTTCTTTGACACTGCCTAAGAAATAACCAGGAGAGAAAAAATACTGTTCAACAGCATTATAAATAAGCTTTAACAACACAACTAAACACAACCCAAATCCTTGAAATGGCTTACCCAAATTAAAATACGTAGTTCATAAAGCCCTTGGACTTCAAAAACGCTAACCGTTTTTAGCTTAGCACAGCGTAAAAATACAATTTATGAGAATAACAGCATATTTTACTCCAAAAACACATTAAAGTGTCAGTTGAGTGATTGAATTAACATCCTTCTGTGAACTGATGTGGCTTCTTATCACAGAATGAGGCAAAAATTATATTATTTTATAGTATTTTATACAGTGATAAAGGTTATGTCGATTAGTATTGCATTTTAAATATACATTATCCATATGGCTAGAAATCGCTTTTATTCAGAAACATGCTTGCATGGAATATTTCAAAATGTATCACCTGAATGTATTTTAGATTTTTTATCTTATGTTAAGTTGAAATGTTTATATAATAACATACATTTTGTTTATGATATGGACTTTTGTGTTTGCCATGTAAATAGCCATGGTGCTAACATGGTGTAAAAACTTAACAAACATTATCCATATGAAAATAACCAAGATGCCTTGAAGAACACAGATAAACCATATACTGTCATAATGGTGTGTTAATTCTCTTCATGTTTTAATCAGTCAAAACGTCTCTATCTGCATTTTATTCAGCTAAAACGATAGCTAGATGTCTCTGTCCATATTAGGAATTTCCTGGAACGTCAAATGTTTAATACTTCTATGGGTCTCACTTGTGGGCTCCCTCTGGTGTCAAGTATGAATAAAACATGTTACTTGTGAGAGTTTAGCACTCCATAATGCTCACATCGCCCTGTTTTGGTTAAAAATATAACAAAAAATATTCCTCTCTAAAGTAAACATATAATAATCTATAAGTTTCTATCCGAATGAGCACACTTTTGGACTAAAAGGATTAGTTTACTTTCAAATAAAATTTTCCTGATAATTTACTCACCCCCTTGTCATCCAAGATGTTCATGTCCTTCTTTCTCCAGTGGAAAAGAAATTAAGGTTTTGATGAAAACATTCCAGGATTATTCTCCTTATAGTGGACTTCAATGGCCTCCAAAAGGTTGAAGGTCAAAATTACAGTTTCAGTGCAGCTTCAAAGGGCTTTAAACGATACCAGACGAGGAATAAGGATCTTATCTAGAGAAACGATCTGTCATTTTTGAAAAAAATACAACTGTATATGCTTTATAAACACAAATGATCGCCTTCCAAGCGGTTCCGCCAAAACCGCACTTTCGTATTCTTCAAAAAGTTTACGTTGTACTTGCTACGCCTTCCCTATTCTACTTACAGAAAAAATGGAACTGACACTGCGTTCATTCCGTAAGTAGAATAGGGAAGGCGTAGGACAAACAGCGAAAGCTTTTTGACTTGATTGGCAAGTCCTGCTGACTGAGGTGTCTAACAAGTCATTTTCTCTAATGCCTGGTTCAATACACGATTTTAGCCCAATTTTGCCACGATTTGCTTGACATAGGATGTCGTGGGGATTCGTAAATGACAATGGCCATCGGGACGCAAGATTTGATTATTTCAGCTCGTGTAGTGTGTCATAATGGACGACAACCGATGACTTCATGACAGAAAGACTAGCATGTTGAATTTTTTCTCTATCGTCCACGGCAAGTTCCGTCACGTGTGACACTGGCCAATAGCACAGAAGCGCCTTCCTACATGCTTTTAAACATGCTGAAACAAAAGAGAGACAATGGTATTGTTCCTGTTAGGCAGTGTTAATTTCATTAACGAAAACTATGACGAAAAATGTTTGTTAACAACCTTTTTTTCCATGACTAAGATGAGACGATGAGAGACGACACCAATGTAATTTAACGATAACGTGACTAAAACTACACGTGCAATATCGTTGACGAAAAAAGACGAGACTGAAATGTGGCTAAAAGACTAAACACTTTACCAACATCACTCTTTTGAAATCACTTTTTGTTTTTGTCGAATAAAGGAGACAAAACATTAGACTGTCTTTACGAGCGGTCACGCTTACGGTTGCCAGATTTCCAGAATTTAAACCCCCTATCAGAGCTTTTCTGTTTAAAAAAAACGTTTTACTTCATCTTTGCAATCTGGCAACCACGAGCCCTCTCTACACTGAGGAAGAAGCGCGGATGATCTGAAAACACAAGTAAGCTGGAGTTCAGCGCTCTTCATTTGAGATTTCTACTTAAATTAAAGTGTCTATATTGCGCTGCTCGTTTACTGACTAAATCTGGGACCAAAGTGCAGGCTAGTATCCAGCAGTGGTTCTCAAACTGACGTGAAAAGTGCCGCTCATTTTATTCTACTCCACCTTAAAATAACATGAAAACTGAACTGTATTTCTAGCAGGTAAAATGTCGTATATACACGACATTCAATCAAATTACCTCATCTTTCACGGTCGAAACTGACTGCACCCACACAAGCCAGCATCGCTTCATTAGTGCTGTTCTCGACAATATAACCTTTGTAAAAGTGGGGATTTAGTACTTACTAGCATGAAGAATATAGACACAGACTGCATGTAGATTTAAGATTAAAACTCTCTTCGATACAAAAACATACCCTTCTGCGAGTTACTGTTTTAATGTTGATCATATTATACCAGCAAGAATATTGCCCGAATATAATATATATAATTTCCCAAATATTGTTTTTTATGCAGTTCAACAAACAAAAGGGTAATATTAAGTGATGTACATTTTAAATCATTTATCAGTATTTTTGCAACTAAAGCCACAGCAGAACTGCAGCACACAAGCTGTTTCGAACTAATCTGCGGCTTTGAACGAATCGTCAATGATTCAATGATCCATTCATTAATACAGCCGCTTGCTTTGATACTGAAAGAATGAATGACTCGATGATTCACTCATAAAAACTGTGACTTACCGCCGCCTACTGGCGGTTTTAATGTAATATTTAAAAGTATCACTTCGTTTTTATCATCGTATTTATTGCATTTAAACAAAAAAAAAACGTATTTAAGGCATTATTTATTTTAGAAAGTTATTTATAAAGGTAAAAAAAATGCACTGCAAAAATCGATTTAAGAAGGCAAATATTGTCCCTTAATGGAAATGTGTAACTGCAGTGTAAGTGGAAAAGAGGGTACACAGAAGGATGTACGACACTCTAAAAAGTTTGAGAACCACTAAAAGAGGATATGTAGAATTGCACAAGTGCTACTGCTAAGAGTGCAATGTCAATACAGTGTTACCTTGATTCAAATTTTTCATAAGCTTAAATGAATTGGTCTAAAGAGAAAAATTATAATGACTATTTTGTCTAAAGACTACATATAAAATAGCTATCAAAATTAATGTGGGAAACTGTAGTTTGACTAAAAGTAATGACAAAGACTTGACAAAAATGTGATGACTTTTCATCGACTAAAACTAGACTAAAATATGAAAGACTAAAATGACTAAAATGTGACCTAAGACTAAGGAGCATTTTCATCTGAAGATAAAGACTAAGACTAAATAAAAAATGGCTGCCAAAATTAACACTGCTGTTAGGTGGAATTTACAATGGAGAAAATGTTTGTGGAGCTATGTTTATGATGTTTCCTCGAGGGACTAAAAGTTACCGCGACAGAGTGGAAAAAAATAAAATAAAACACGTTACCTCAGTTGTCTTTGGAGGAAATCCAAATATCCATGCAGACCAGATATGTGTACACTTTTGGGCTTTTCTGACGACAAAACACAGCAAAACGGGCTGCTAGCCATTGTTTGTTTATGCTCGCGCACCTTCTGTCAGTCGATGCACGCGGTTAAAGACGGCACGCGATGAATGTTCGGGTAGCAACGTGTAGTCTGACATATTTCTTGTCCAACATTTTAGGAGTCAAAAGCATATATTCTGACACAGTGACTATCGTGACCGACAAAAATGTTGTGTAGTCTGAACCCGGCATAAAAAAACTCCCATACTGGCGAGCCTACCGGGGGGTGCAGTCAGTGAAACTCTTATTTATTAAAAAAACATCCAATCATCCAATTTTCCATGGTATGACACCTTCAGTACATGAATTAGTAGAATTGTCTTGAATGAACTGAGTTAGTCTAGTGGTGGCTTCTGTATTAATGTCTCTCTCCACTTCTGTCATGTTCTCCCTTCAGTGGGCAATAAAAACGACGATCCAAACTCTAAGGTTGTGGAGACGAATGACGCACAGAAGTTCGCAGAGCAGATGGGAATCAGTCTGTTTGAGACGAGTGCAAAAGAGAACGTCAACGTGGAGGAGGTGAGTTCCTCAGGGTTCTGTCTTAGGACCATTCAGATTGTGCTGTAAAAACACTTAAAACACACCTGACTCTGGTAAAATCACAAATGCGCAGCTTCTGGGTCTGGAAAATTCACTGAAATGTAGTTTTGCTCTCTTATTTTATTTCATATTTCACAGAATGAGTACTTGAATAATCAGTTACTTGTACGCATCTCTAGTTTAAAGTTAAGTAAAACTTGGTGCATTGAAATGAACTAAACATTAATAATTAAAAGAAAATTATATGTATACATTGTATGTGTGTGTGTGTGTCATCTATTTTACAGCGGCTTCAAACACAGCTGGATATGTTAAATAAAATGTGTTAATCTTCATCAGAATCAGTGCTGGATGGTACAGTAACGTGTACGTGTGTGTTTCTGGTCTTTGTGTAGATGTTTAACTGCATCACAGAGCTGGTGCTCCGGGCAAAGAAAGAGTCTGTGGCCAAACAGCAGCAACAGCAGCAGAACGATGTGATTAAACTCGGCAAGAATAGCAAACGAAAGAAAAAATGCTGCTAGTGCACGAACAGACGTTCCTCTGCACGGCGGTCGGCACATGCAGACGGACTGTGATCGTCTCAATTACGATTTCACACAAACACAGTGCGGACAGAATGCAGTCCTTTCTGGACCGAGACAAACCACAAAGACTTTTTAAAAGAAAATGTACAGATTTTATCGGAGTCGAGGAGCTTCATGTGGAATTCGTGATATTTAATAAAAGATCCTCCTTCTTTATTGAAGGACCAGCAAGCTGACATGATCGCCAAACCGTGCAGGTTTCTGTATGCTTTCAGAATTACTCTCTATTATCCACCATCTCAGGAGTGATTTTTATTTTCTTCATCATTTTGCTTCTCTTTCTCTCATTTTTTTTTTTGTGGAATGCCAGTGGTTTTTTTTTTTTCTGCAAGAACAATTTGAGCCTTTTTTCCTTCTTTTTTTTCTTTTCAATCATGCAATTACAGACATTCACTCATCGTGGACGCCGTGCAAGACAGATGCCAACAACTTTTTGTCAGTTTTAGCTCATTTTTAGACCATATTAATCAGTGATCCGTCAAAATATCAGTCTTTTGATTCTCGCTTGATCTTTTTTTTTCCTCAAACCTTTCATTGGGTGAATCTCACAAAAAGAGCATGTCCATGTTTTAAATGTGGAATTAATATTTTGCATAAAGAAAATTAAATCCGTTTAAGACCTAGACAATTAAGCACAACCCAAATTCTCATTTTACAACACAAGAAAAGTGGTTTATCATTTGTAAAGTATCATAATACTATTTGTTATACTGCCTTTAATTAATGCTCATTAAAAAAAGATTTGTGCATCAGTCATTTTGTACTGTAGCGCATTAAATCATCTGGATGCATTGCATTATCATAAAAATGTCCATTTAAACCCTAAAATTCTTGGCTTTAAAATAGGCTTCATGTAAAATATAGTTTCTTTATGTCCTTTAGATTTAGGGCTCAACATGTTTTGATGAGATTCATAGCATTAGTGATCTGGATAAATGTCTTCAGGCCGAGGATAGACGTCTTCTGCTGCTTCAGGCTTGTGTTTTTCTGCTTTTGTGCTTCCCATGATAATGAAAACGATGCGGGCGGAAGATACTGCCATAATCTCAGATGGTATGATGACAGAATTGCCCTCTCATTCAGTGTTGCCATAGAGTTTAGTGTTCATACGGACGCTGGAGTCGCACCTTTGGGTTTATGGATGCACCCGATTGAAGCTGATGTCAAGATTTGGTCTCCTGCATCTCATCGAAGAGTGATGTTATTGTGTCATACGAGGTTGTAACACATTGTTACGAGTCCTGTATGGAGCACAAGGACCTCAACTCATCTGTACTCAGAAGACTCTGATCCCCCCCCCCCAAAAATAACATGTTTATGCACAGTTGCAAAGGGTATATTGCTAGTATGAAATGTAATATGTTTTTATATGTGGATGGGAGATGTTATGTTAACGTGTTTAAGCCAAAGGGGGGAATCTGTTTGTGTTCATCCCTAAACGGACAAATTTCTTGAATTTTCTTGACACTTTTACTGAATAGAGTCTTTATTGCAGATCCTTTGACAGATGTGATCTTCCTTTGGCGTTCTCTTTCGGAGGTGAATCTCACCAAAACGTGACCATGTCACAATTCAACCCTAAAGAAAATAAAGAAGCCCATTTTTAAGCACATTAATTTTTGTTAAATTGTCTTTTTTGCAGATAATTAAAAATGCTGCAATATGATGATAAAAAAAAAAAATATATATATATGCAATAAATTTAGATCTGCATTAATGTCATTACAATTAATAGTATAATAATATACCAATGCTTTACAATTGAAATATGCAAAACAAAGAACCTAAAATGGGCTTCATTGGTTTCATTTCTTCTTTTGAACGTTTTTGTGAGATTGCCCAACAGGAATAATTTCATTATTAGTATTAATTTAGTAAGCCAAAACACACCAGAAGCCCTGGCTGTGCTGTGAGCCAAATTCAACCCGGTTATGTGACTTCTGTTTATCGTATATGTGCGTATACTTGCACGTATGACATATTAGCACATGTCCATGCAAACTGTGCTGGTTGAAACACTTTTTTTCAGCTGTGGTTATATTATACACTGGAGAAATGTATTATGGACCTCCCCTTTATGAATTAAATCATTAATAAATATTTTAAAGAATTAATATTTGACAAGCATTTTTGTCCTCGTCTTTATTAAGCATCATCTTGTTTACAAGGTTTCCTCGTTCTTCTGTCTTGATCTTTAAACTGATTCCTCAGTTTTATTACTGAAATAACTGATGATTGAGAACGTTTTGCATGTGTATTTTTATTGTGATACATCACAGTGCGTTCCACGCGAAGACATTGGAAGCTTTTTTTAACATGGACATGTTTGCATTTGTATATAACTTGGTATTTTCAAGGAATCTGTTTGGAAAAATAAGAATTTGATCATTATAAAAACACACACCGTATTGTATTACTATGAGTATAAATAGCATACATTTATGTAAAGTAAAAAATATGTTTAATATTTACATGTTTACCGTGATGTTACTTACAAATATACAGATAAATACACTTTTGTCTGCAGTCTTTGCCTGGAAGTGAAGAATATTACAAAAAGCTTAATATTATATCTGTGTTATAATTCCATGACACTTTTTTTGTTGTTTTTCTTTCTTTTGAGAGATCGATAACAGACGATTGTTCTGATCAGCATGAATAATTCAGATTTAACTATGATATTTACTATAAATGTAGTGAGGTTCCTGTTTATATGAAGTTGATGTTTTAGCAGCCATTTTTGAGAAGATTTACTGCAAAGATAAATATATATGTAGAGTTTTTAATATGTTAATTTTCAGAAAGTGCATTTAAGAGAAGGAAATGTGGCACTAATGAAAGGCTGGTGAGAACCATTAATATTTGTTTTACTCACGTAGTTACTAAATTCATCCTTTTATCAAATAAATTTCTTCCCAAATTTTCTATGTAAAATAAGCTTTTTGAATTGCTTATATAACAATCATGTCAACAGGATCAGGACAGAATTGCTTAACACTCAATATTTCTTTAGAAAGTTCAGTGATTGCGTTCAAAGAACTTTGTCTTATGAATGAAATATACATAGAAAGACATGCACATCCACTCACATGCATGTAAAGGAACAAGAACTGCTAATTTGAGTGGCATTTTAGAGAGTTTTTTTTTCTGGGAATGAGAGATGGCTGTAGGAAAAACATTCACAACAGCAGCTCACACAGATTTAAGACGCACACTGGAGAGACTTGCAAAAACAGTGTTTAAATGGCAAAAGGACAGATAGTACAAAGTCAATGTGACATGAGACATTTACAGAACAGTGTGTGAAATGCAAGAAAAGAATCTAAAGAAATGACAGAAGAGGCTCTTATTGAAATGTTTTTACATAGAGAACAACAGAAAAAAAGATGATTAATACTCTAAACGTGGAGCGATTCAGGCTGCGGCTGCTGTCTGTGAGATTTAAACCACATCAGTGATTCATGTTTGATTTGCTGCTAATACACAACATGTTTAATTCACCCGCTGTCAGTCAGGAGAAGCACTACAGGCATTCATCCAGAATCATTTATAAACATGATCCTTTTCTTTTTCCTTTATCACCTTTGTCATATACATTAGCATTAGTTTGGATCATTCAATGCAATTTTCTGAAGTGGCATTTTGATTGGAAGCTTGTTTCCACCACTAAATAAAAAATGAAGATCATTAAACTTTTTATCTCACAATTCTTACTTTTTCTCACAATTGCGAGATACAAACTCACAATTGCAAGAAACAAAGTCAGAATTGCGTTTCAGAATTGCGAGTTTATATCAAGTTTATAAAACGCAATTCTGACTTTTTTCTTGCAATTGTGAGATATAAACTCGCAATTCTGACTTTTTTCTCACAATTGAGAGATAAACTCAAAATTCTGACTTTTTTCTCGCAATTGTGAGATATAAACTCAAAATTCTGACTTTTTTCTCGCAATTGTGAGATATAAACTCGCAATACTAACTTTTTTCCTTGCAATTCTGACTTTTCTCACAATTGTGAGATATAAACTCAAAATTCTGACATTTTTCTCGCAATTGTGAGATATAAACTCACAATACTAACTTTTTTCTCGCAATTGTGAGATATAAACTCAAAATTCTGACTTTTTTCTCGCAATTGTGAGAACTCAAAATTCTGACTTTTTTCTCGCAATTGTGAGATATAAACTCAAAATTCTGACTTTTTTCTCGTAATTGTGAGAGATAAACTCAAAATTCTGACTTTTTTCTCGTAATTGTGAGATATAAACTCAAAATTCTGACTTTTTTCTCGCAATTGTGAGATATAAACTCAAAATTCTGACTTTTTTCTCGCAATTGTGAGATATAAACTCGCAATACTAACTTTTTTCCTTGCAATTCTGACTTTTTTTCTCACAATTGTGAGATATAAACTCAATGGCAAGTTATAAATTCCAATTCTGAGGAAAAAAGACTGACTTCTTTTCTTTGAAGTGAGTTTATATCTCGCAATTTGCTTATGTAGTAAATGAAATTCAGAGTAAATTAAATAGTTTTTCTTCTAAAATGACAGAATGTTGAACAGAATGAACAGAATGTTTATTTACATGCACATATGCATGTATTTTGTAAAAAAATACTTAAAAGTACACTACGTAACTTTGTTCAAAATAACAAAAATTAAATGTCAATACATCAATCCTTCTTCCAAAACATGTTTTTGTCTTACCCTGATTCACTATGATAAGCCAATTATAAGCATTTATATTTTAATCCTGACAGAATCGTTTTCGTGGGAAATTGCATACGTGCGTTACTCGCCTGTGCGTGTCTTGTCATACAAAATTGATAGAAATTAAATCCCCCCCCCAGGAATCATGTCTCCTTTAGGACCCAGGTTGTAATGCCTGATCAAAAGTTATCATGATGTCTTAACTAATTATAACCTATTGTACAATGTTTATTACATTAAGTGCACAAACAACAAGCTTGAAATATAAAATGAATGCCTATGTATTGCATAATAAAACAAACTAGAAACAGATATTGGAAGCAAAAAACATATCTAATATAATATAAGCAAAGCTAGCAGACTAATCAGTAAGAACGAGAAATGCTTGATTTCACAACCTGTAACTTCAGTGATATACTAGTATATGAACCATGTCATTTTAAAGACATTAATGGTCATTATAACATGTTATAATCAGGCGCTAAAAATACTACCCATTAAAAGTGCGTTGAACCAATGGGATCACTCTGGGTCCTAAAGGAGACCTGATTTCTGGGGTGACTCGATTTCTCACCACACCGGCAGCTTTGATGCATGTCTGGTGTGGGAGTGACATAGGTTAGTTGTCACAACGAGTGAGAAAGGTTGACATGGAGCAGTTAAATCTCCAGCCTCCAGGGAATCACGCGTTTTAAACAAATGTTGAACAGAGGAGAGTCTGCTGGCAAAAACAGAACACGACAGCGCTTGTAATAAAACAAGAATCAACATTAGCTTGGATTTTCAGAGATGGCGAGAACCGAGGGATTTGAAATGTCATAAGTGACACGGAGATGGTGTTTTTATGACTCAACCGGTGAGTAAGGTGTTTTATTGAACAGATAAATTGTCATGTGTAATTCTCTAACAGAGTTCACTGAAAAACATCTATTGTGAAGCTCATTTCATTATGGTTGTTGTAGCTGTGCTGGAATTTATTTTCAAAGAAGTACAGTGTATTAATGGGTAAAGCTACAGTAACTTCTTCAACTACACTAAAAAATGCTGGGTTAAAAACAACACAAGTTGGGTTGAAAATGGACAAACCCAGCGGTTGGGTTGTTTTAACCCAGCGGCTGGGTTAAAAGTTTGCCCAACCTGCTGGGTAGTTTTATTTAACCCAAATATTGTTTAAAAATTACTGTATTTCTTGCTTAAAATGAACCCAAAATATGTTGGAAATTAANAGTTAAATCTCCAGCCTCCAGGGAATCACGCGTTTTAAACAAATGTTGAACAGAGGAGAGTCTGCTGGCAAAAACAGAACACGACAGCGCTTGTAATAAAACAAGAATCAACATTAGCTTGGATTTTCAGAGATGGCGAGAACTGAGGGATTTGAAATGTCATAAGTGACACGGAGATGAACAGATAAATTGTCATGTGTAATTTTCTAACAGAGTTCACTGAAAAACATCTATTGTGAAGCTCATTTCATTATGGTTGTTGTAGCTGTGCTGGAATTTATTTTCAAAGAAGTACAGTGTATTAATGGGTAAAGCTACAGTAACTTCTTCAACTAGTCAGCTTGAGATCTCTTAAACTACATAAGGAATGATTTATGAGCAGGATAACCATATTCATCCGCACAGTCATGCATGCAGAGCCGAAGCACAACCAAAACAATGTTCTTCCGCAAAATGCGTGCAGCTTTATTTTTTTAACCACTAGAGGGCCAAAAGTTACATAGTGTACCTTTAAAGACTTGAGTTGATATTTTCTGTAGAATTTCAATCAAATACAATCTGTTGTTATCGGCATATTTTTGCAAATTTAGTAAGATTATGCCTAATTTGCATACTGAAAACAGTCACTATGGTTAATATTCATATGAATTTGTTACAACAAAACGTTTGTATTGTTCACCTGTATTACCTCTCCTACAGACTGGATTGATCATCTTATTTCACATTGATCTGGATCAATATAGAATGATACTTATTGAGTCTGGAGTTTTGGTGGTTTTAGATGGTTTACATTCAACTCTAATCAGACAGCGGAGCAGAACCGGACCTGATCCATCCTCCAGAAACACGTACAAATCAGACAACATGACAGACACGTGCTTACATGGAGGGTGTTCTAAAAAAAGTGTTGATTTATCATTCAAAAGTTATACATTTACAAATATATTGATTCCTTTTCTTATTCCAAACCTATTTGTGTCTTTGTACGTATAAAAAAAAAATCACTCTTTGGGTTTCACCAAACCAGAAATCACCTCTGCGAGATAGAAGACAGCTGCATAGCTTTGCTCAAAATCTGCCCAACTTTCACTGACTGAACCCAAACACACTCACATTCACACGCACACACACACACACACACACACACACCAAACATGTCTCAAAGAAACAGAAAACAATTACAGAGCACGATCAGGACACAAGTGCTCCCTTCATTCTCATAGGCTGGGATCTCCACATGACCAGTGGCTGGAGGAAGTACACACTAAAAATGACCCTGACTGTGTTCAGAATACCATACTAGCACGCTGTTATTTATGCAACAACACTGAAATGACCTGCTACAGTTGCCAAAATGTGCATATACATTATTCACTGCATTGAATACTATCCTGCAATGCACTTAACTTAGCCTTCCATTTACAGTATGACTAATAAACTGGAAGTAATAAAATAAAAATCTCTAGTAACATTTTCTGACTTGTTTGATTGGATTACTGAAAGTTAAATTGAATTAAAAAAATTAATTTTTGTGACTACAATGTAGCATACTGCTCTTTGAAATTCTGTTACATTCTGAATACTATGGAAGCTTGTTTCCACCACTGAATAAAAAAATAAAAAAGGTAATTGCAACTTTTGGTCTCACAATTCTTACTTTTTTTCTTGCAATTGCGTGTTATAAAGTCATAATTGCGAGATACAAATGTGCAATTCTGACTTTATTTCTCAGAATTGAGTTTATATCTCACAATTCGAACTACTTTTCTCAGAATTGTGAAACATAAACTCGCAATTGCAAGTTATAAAGTCCATTTCTGAGGGGGAAAAAATACTTTTTCTTAGAATTGCAACTTTTTCTCACTTTTTTGCAATTGTGAGAAAAAAAAGTCAGAATTGTGAGATAAAAAGTGTCAATTATCTCTTTTTTTATTCCATGGTGGAAACAAGCTTCCATAGCAAACAGTGTCACACTATTTAAAAAATATATATATTTTGTAGTATATTCTGCACAGTATTCTAATATTGCATTCTGAACACAGCTGCGGTTTTAGTGCATCTCGGAGGACTGCTGTTTTCTAATGGTATTCAGTTTGGTGTTTCTCTCTGATTTCTACCGTGTGTGTGTTTGTAAGTGTGTAAACGACATTTTTCAGATACGGTCTACAGCCTCGGTTACAGCTCGACTCGTCTGCTCTTTGGTTCATTCACATCACAGATCATGATGCTGATCGCCTGAAGTTTATTATCAAGCAGCTGAAACAGACATAATACTGCCCTGAATGCTTTTCTCAAGAAGTTTTTTTCAAAACAAGCAGGTCTTTTTGATAAAATAGCCACAACACATTTTCCTGTTGCGTGTTTTTTTACTGTATAATGATCTTTTTTTTAAATATATATTCTGTGTAAGCAGCTGCTGAAAATTAATTTCAGATAATATCCATATGGTTGTTAGAAAGTTAATTACATTCATCTGGTTATTTTTTATATATATATATATAAAATGGCTCTGTGAATGAACCCAAGAGCAAGAACGACTGTTGCAGCATTCAAACGTCTATAATCAGGCCAACACGGAATCTGTGTCGGAAAATGACACGCATGTATGCCAATATACGCCATCCACGTCGTGCTACACATCCTTTGCCCATTCATATTTTGGCTAATTTGAATAATACTGTAGTGCTCTCATATTTTATCCCACAGAAACTGCAGAAGACGTCCACAGATTCCGTCTGGGCCTGTAACTACAGCTTGATGTCCTGAACCGTCTGAAGTTCATCCTGAGTTGAGTCTCTAGCGAATCCCGTGATTTGTCGGTAAGCGGATGTGTCTCCGTCAGTCTCTGGCAGTGAGGTGAGGACAAGCTTTCCGAGGCACTCGCAGGGGAAACTGACCTCTGATAGGACTGGAGAATTCTGGGAACCCTGTTGAACAGACCCTGACGCAGGGCTTCACCCTATCAGAGCGTGTCTCGTAAGATTTCTACTCCACTCCTGAAGCTTTCTGAGTGAGGTTTGAGGGTACAGATAAAGTGCAAAATGGCTCTAAGCCGTCAGAGGGCTCGTCTGTTAGCGCAGTGCTTCTCAACCGCTGGGTCGTGACCCAAAAATGCCTCTATTTCTGTGTTTTGACAGTGAATTTTTTGGTTGCTGAGAGCATAAAACTATTGATGCTTGTTTAAAAAAAAAAAAGATTTATGTATTTGCATATAAAATTTCCATCTATTTAGATTACAACATTTTAACAAACTAATAAACTTAATGTGATGCATATTGAGCTTTCTGCATGGTGTTATTCATTATTAACTATTTTCATTTGATTTGATTTGAATAGTTATATTTTTGGTAGCACTTTATTTTAGGGTCCAATTCTCATTATTAACTAGTTGCTTATTAGCATGCATATTAATAGGATATTGGCTGTTTATTAGTACTTATAAAGCACATATTAATGCCTTATTCTGCATGATCAAATTCTACATTCCATAATCCTACCCAATACCTAAACCTGAAAACTACCTTACTAAATATTAATAAGCAGTAATTAGGAGTTTGAGGCAAAAGTCTTAGTTAATAGTGAGAATTGGGCACTAATCTAAAGTCTGACCATATTTTTTTTAAATGCATTTATTCAAATTGTTTAGAATCTGAATAAATCTGTTCATTGTGAAAAATGTATTCAGTTAAAAAGTATGAACATGACTAAAATATGGCTTCTCTGTGGAACCAGCAATATTCAATTAATACAAATGTATGAGATAAAAAAAACTAATTGGATTTATTGATGATAAATATATAAATGTAGTTATTGTGTATTTTAAACATTCAGTTTATGAATGCTGTTTATTAGTTCGTAATCCAAATGCATGGGAATTTGATATGCAATTCAAACACATAAATCGAAATATATAAATTTATATCAAATCTAAATTTAGGCCTAAATATGCAATCAATTAATGCATTTTAGTATTTGATTTTAAGGATATTTGTTTTACGTTTGTACAATAAATGAGCAACGCCAGTTGAGAAGCACTGATCTAATGACTTTTTATCTTTCATTTGTTGTACCCTTCTCTCATGTCTGTTCTCACACTCTCTTCCTGCATGTCTTCAGATAATCTCAGTTCTTCTTGAAGAATGAAAAGAGGCGCTTGTCTCCGTCCGAGAGGCGATGCGCTCGTCTGGAAGGAGCTCCGCCTCGTGACCCGCTGAAGGAGAACGGAGGATCCTTCCACTCCTCCTGGTGTTTATCCATCAGCTGTTGATCGATAACTCTGTGCATATCATCCTGAGAGAGAGAGAGAAAGTCATCAGCACTTGATTTAAAGACAGAAAAGGGGCCACAGCACACAGTCTGAGGTGGAGTGAGAATGGATGAACATGAGTCCTGTGTGAGCGGCGGACATGACGGCTGTTTCACACTTTTGTAACATTGTTTGGTCTGAACCAGAACTCAGTTCCCTTTCTATGGAAGTTTGTTTCCACCACTGAAGAAAAAATAAAAAAGGGAATTGCAACTTTTTATCTCACAATTCTGACTCTATTTTTTTTTTTCACAATTGCGTGATATAAAATTGCAATTGCATGCTATAAAATTGTGAGATATAAATTCGTAATTCTGAGAAAAGAAGTCAGATTTGTGAGAAAAAAGTCAGAATTGGGAGAAAAAAGTTAGAATTGGGAGATATAAACAATTGGGAGAAAAGTCAGAATTGCAAGAAAAAAGTCAGAACTGAGATATAAACTCAATTGCGAGAAAAAGTTCAGAACTGTGAGATATAAACACAATTGTGAGAAAAAAGTCAGAACTGCGAGATATAAACACAATTGTGAGAAAAAAGTCAGAACTGCGAGATATAAACACAATTGTGAGAAAAAAGTCAGAACTGCGAGATATAAACACAATTGTGAGAAAAAAGTCAGAACTGCGAGATATAAACACAATTGTGAGAAAAAAGTCAGAACTGCGAGATATAAACACAATTGTGAGAAAAGAGTCAGAACTGCGAGATATAAACTCAATTGTGAGAAAAAAATTCAGAATTGCGAGATATAAACTTGCAATTGTGAGGAAAAAAAATTCAGAATTGCGAGATATAAACACAATTGCAAGAAAAAAGTCATAATTTTCGAGAAATAAACTCGTAATTGTGAGAAAAAAGTCAGAATTTGCGAGATATAAACTTGCAATTGCAAGAAAAAAGTCAGAATTTGCGAGAAATAAATTCGTAATTGCGAGAAAAAATTTAGAATTTGCAAGAAACAAACTCGTAATTGCGAGAAAAAAAGTCAGAACTGTGAGATATAAACACAATTGTGAGAAAAAAGTCAGAACTGCGAGATATAAACACAATTGTGAGAAAAGAGTCAGAACTGTGAGATATAAACACAATTGTGAGAAAAGAGTCAGAACTGCGAGATATAAACACAATTGTGAGAAAAGAGTCAGAACTGCGAGATATAAACACAATTGTGAGAAAAGAGTCAGAACTGCGAGATATAAACACAATTGTGAGAAAAGAGTCAGAACTGCGAGATATAAACACAATTGTGAGAAAAGAGTCAGAACTGCGAGATATAAACACAATTGTGAGAAAAGAGTCAGAACTGCGAGATATAAACACAATTGTGAGAAAAGAGTCAGAACTGCGAGATATAAACACAATTGTGAGAAAAGAGTCAGAACTGCGAGATATAAACACAATTGTGAGAAAAGAGTCAGAACTGCGAGATATAAACACAATTGTGAGAAAAGAGTCAGAACTGCGAGATATAAACACAATTGTGAGAAAAGAGTCAGAACTGCGAGATATAAACACAATTGTGAGAAAAGAGTCAGAACTGCGAGATATAAACACAATTGTGAGAAAAGAGTCAGAACTGCGAGATATAAACTCAATTGTGAGAAAAATTCAGAACTGTGAGATATAAACTCAATTGTGAGAAAAAGTCAGAACTGTGAGATATAAACACAATTGTGAGAAAAAGTCAGAACTGTGAGATAAACACAATTGTGAGAAAAAAAGTCAGAACTGCGAGATATAAACACAATAGCGAGAAAAAAGTCAGAATTGTGAGATAAACACAATTGTGAGAAAAAAGTCAGAATTGCGAGATATAAACACAATTGCAAGAAAAGTCATAATTTTCGAGAAATAAACTCGTAATTGCAAGAAAAAAGTCAGAATTTGCGAGAAATAAATTCGTAATTGCGAGAAAAAATTTAGAATTTGCAAGAAACAAACTCGTAATTGCGATAAAAAAAGTCTGAATTTTGAGATAAAAAGTCACAATTATCTTTTAAATTGTTTTAATCCATGGTGGAAACAAGCTTCCATAACTAACATTACTAAAACTGGAATAAAAATAATTTAATAGCTAATTAGAAATATAAAAATTGTAATACTTTACAATAAGGTTTCATTTGTTAACAACATTAACATAAACTAATAATGAAAAATACTTCTAAAGCATTTATTAATCAATGTTAATTTCCATATTTACTAATACATTATTAAAATCAAAAGTTGTATCTAATAAATTGTATTTTATTAACTAATGTTGACAAAGTTTAATAAATACTCTAACAAATGTATTGCTCATTGTTAATGCATTAATGTTAACTTATCAGACCTTTTTGTAAAAAAAAAAAATAAATAAAATGAAATGAAAACTGAAAACATAAAAATGTTAATTTAAAAAAATTATCAATATTATAAAAGTATATAAATAATAGTAAAATAACACAGTTTCCTTCTCTACACCTCAGGTCTCTTTTCACACAAGCATTCACTTGTCATGTTCGTTCTAGTGTGAAAAGTCCCTGAAGAACAGGTGAAGAACTACACCACAATGACATGACGGCGACCTCGTGACCTCATGACCCGGGATGAACATGGATACGGGTAAGACGGCGAACCCGAGCTCACCTCTAAGGCAGGAGGGAGTTACCATAGGGGAGAAGGGGTCTGTATGGAAGCTGAGAAAGGCCACTAGATCAGAAACCACAAGAGCCACACAGTGAACAGCCCTGAGGAGGCAAACTGCAGGCGGGGAGAGAGAGAGAAGGGAAGCTAAGAGTTAAACACACACACATGCTCACATTCACGGGATACGGGTGAAGCAGAGCGACAGAACCGCTGTCATCTTTGCTTTAAAATGAGGAGAGGGACACACATTCATACACTCAAACACACACATACTGACAGTTAAAGTCAACATGAAACTGCACTCAACACATTTGACATCTGTAACTGGCAAAAATAATGTATAAGTAAATGTTGACATTAAAATTAATAAATGCTGTAGAAGTATTGTTCATTGTTAGTTCATGTGATTTAACTAATGAAATCTTATTGTTAGGTGTTACCAAAGACTTTTATAGAGCTGTATATACAAAACTGTTGGAAAAAAAGTTGAATTGTGTGCAATAAGATCAGGAACGTGTCTTAAAGTAAATAAGGTTGACTTCATGTTGACTTTAAGCATAAAAGGCAAAAGGGGAGAGAAACAGACAGAGAGAAAGAGGCTGACCGCTGCGATTCATTACAGTTTTGCATCGCAAAAAGCTTGTTTACGGTGTTAATGAATGTAGCATGTAAATCTCGCACGGTTACGTTGGTGCCGTGACCCGGATGGGAATGAGGCTTATTAGGGGTGAGTGTAACAGAGGTCAGCTAGTAAGAGTTGTGCGAGTAAACCTCACTCCCCTGGCTTCAAAAGGCGCACTAGCGACTGATGCTAGAGGCTGCAGTCTTTAGCGTCCTTGTTAGTGTGCCCGTCTCACATTCCAGAAACGCCGGTTCGAATCCCGCTCGCATGGCCGGATTTATGCATAGGCGTTCTAGGCACGTGCCTATGCTCACACGTCCAGGGGGCTCAATTATAATGAGAAGAAATAATATATCTTTTAATTATTGTTATTATTTCAGTCTAATGCTAAAACTTTGTAAGACAATTACTTGATAATAAATTAATAACATGTAAAATATCATCGCTGTCAGGCCTCGCGTCTCCATATTTCACCATTTTTTATTTATTTTTTTTTCATATTGGTCACCCTTTACATCTGTCTGTGGGTTTTGCAAGTATTTAACCAATGAAAAGTATAAAAACAGCTTGTGACTAAACCTCGTAACTTCATTGGCTCCTCAAACTGTCCGTCAAACCTCATAACTCCGCCCCGCCTCAATCATGAATGAAGTGCAGCACACATTTTAGTGGAGCATCTCTGCTTGTTTGCAATGCAATCGTAAATAAAGAACTGGTTGTTTGAATAAGTACAGCGTTTTCTAAACTATATATATATATATAAATCTCGCAGCATGCATTTGCGCAAAAAGCACAGAAGGTTTTACCTTTGTATTTGTTTCTGATATTTTGTGTCTAATAACCTTCTGTAATGCGATTCATCTCAGAGCTGGTTGTTTGAGCAGAAACACACTCTAAACCAGTATGCAAATGACATGAAAGCTTGACTAAAGTATTTCAAGCATGCAGTCCTGATGTGTTTAACCCTCGGATGTCACTTTGTTTCACAATAAGCCATTTTTAACCATTCAGGATGTGATGTCACAATCAAACCACCATGAGGTGGTTGCTATAATTTTATATATAGCTGACATTATGATAACATAAATTCAGTATTTATGATGAAAGTGGTGCCTCGAGTCATACTGACAATTATCTTCTATTGCAAATACATAATTTAGGGAAAAGAGCATGATTATATTCATCACTGTAGAAGGTTAGTCATTTGAACAGGGGAAAAATATATAAAAATGCTACAATTGTTGTTTACTTGTTATTTGGTTAACCTTATTAATTTAAAATCCCTTATTATATTATATTTTAAAAGACAATATATGTGATGTATTTTTTTTATCTTTAAGTTCCTTTAACAACACCTACCAGATTTTGTTTAATATATTTAACAATAAAATTATTATAGTGTTGTTTTGAAGTAAAAATAAATATTGTTTTTTATTTGTGAATTAATAATTAATATATCAACCAGTGTTATTTTAGTATAATCGAGATACTATAATAGTTTTTATTAATATTTTGAATTAGTTTTTATTTTTATATATTGCTGAACAATTTGTTAAAGGTGGTGCAGAGGATCTTTTCGTCGACTGAAATTTTAAAATGAGCGCATGCATAAGAACAACCCCCCTCCTTCACAGCTCTTTTCAAGGGAACGCCTCCCAAAACTCGTGCATGAGTATTGGAACAGGAGTGTTTACCACTGGCATTCGCTGTGTTATGAAGCCGGGCACACATTTAACGACTAGCTAAAACATTCTAAGACTATGCTCAACATACAGCGATTGTTTCCTGCGACTGAAGCAGATTTATATACTTTCACATGGAATTTGAACACCGACTGTAATCGCAGACTGAACGCAACTGGCTCTGACTGGACGCGTTTGAGCGCGATCAGTCATAAGTATCAATTTACATTCATAATCGGGCTTACAATCGTTAAGTGATTCATTATGTCGGACTCACCGCAGGTAACTCATAATCTGCAGTTGTTACTCCTGTCTCCTGACAAAAACATTGCATGCGGCGCCTGTGGAGTGTGGAAAGTTACTGGAGCGCGCAGCCGCGCGTCTCTCACAAGGAACGTCATGGCAGTGATTGACAAGCCAGAGGGCCAATCGTTTACGCGATGATCGCGTAAACGATTGGCTGATGTTTTTAAGGCCCTACCTCGTGCACAGATGATGTATATTAATCTTTTATCAGTTAGTAAAGACAGTTTCAAGTAATATTGCAAAAATTTATAAAACAAAACATCCTCTTTAGCACCTTTAACTTTTTAGTAATTTTGTTGATGTTTTTATACATTTTTGATTAATTTTTATTTCAGTTTTAGTTATTTTAGCACATCAAGTTAAACTAAATGAAAATGAGAAACAGGCTAAAGATTTTGTAGCATTTTATTTTTGTTATCATTCCTTTTTAATTCAAGTAACACATTTTTTTTTTGTTAACTATAATAACCCTGGTTATACAGTGACACGCGCTTTCGCATGAATGTGTTGGTTACAAACCTCAGTATTCAACGAGGTGATGTGTTATGATTCAGGGAGCTGCTGATAAACGTGTAAACTAACTTTGACTAAATTTCAAAATTCTTGACAGCAGTTGATCTGAAAGAGAAAACCGATTATAGAGGAAGACAGTTAACGCAAATGCTGCTAAAGCGGCCCTTTTGACAATATTGATTTAGCAACATGTATTTGCATTATGATATTCTAGTGTTTACATTCACATACTTGGTTCTTAATCCTCCTTCTTTTTTATTTCTAGATAATTCCAGAAGCCCAGGCTGCTTAATCAGTGCATGTTATAAGCACATCAGAGTTTCTGACCTACTGTTTTCTTTCAGGTTCACATGATCTGTTGAACTTGAGGCGTTTCTGTGCGTTAATGTGTGTGTGTGTGTGTGTGAGACTAACCTGCCAGGCTTCTAACTGCTGAGACAGGTTGAGTTTCTGCTGTATCGCATCCAACAGCTGACTGTTCAAAGACATGATGTCTATCTTACACTTCGCCAGCTCCATCTCCACGGCTTTCTTCCTGTAACAGGGAGAAGAAGAAACAAAAGAGTTACTCAACTGCATCTCCGGTTAATGTTGTGACTGACAGAATGGTGTTATGGGTACAGGCTGCAAAAACGTGAGTGTCTAATCTCCAGTAGCTGTACAACATTTCTGAAAATGACCTAGAGTCTAGTAAATCAGAGAAAACCCTTTTGGAGAAGTTCTGAAACGATACTAAATAATGTCTTTATTCTGTTCTAAAAATGCAAACAGTTGTGTGTTGTGGGTGGCTGCCAGGATGTTGCTAAGGTGTTCTGAAAAGTTTTTAGTTCATTGCTAAATGCAGTTGCTTACAGGTAAAATTATAAATCTGATCAAGTCACTTGAATTGATGAATTATTCATGTCTGTAGGGCAAATCTGTGAAAAAGAAATGGCTTAAATGTATTGAATGTGCACTTTTAGTGTGATTCAAATCTTAAAATCTCAAATATTTAAAAAAAACTTTACTTGCAGATAATACAATATTCATGAAATAAAAGGCCACTTAAGTTTGCTTAGAATGATTCTTAACACACTTACACTTTTAAAAAGTGCAATTTGTAATAATTTCAAATTAAAAGTTTTACTTAAAAGTTTTAAATAATTAAATTTTAATTTTTCAAGTACTTATTTTGATGTGTTGACCAACATATTAAAGCACACATACTTTATTCTAAGTTTAAAATTTTATTTGATATTAATTTTTAAAGTTAATATATTCCAAATGTACTAAACTGCAACTTCATCACTGCAAATGTATGTGTATTTACAAATATGTAATTTATCAAGTACTTATTTTGTATATAATTTTTCAAGTACTTGTACAAATATAATTATCAACAAATATACAATACAAATATATCAAGTACTTATAACAAATATAAAAGTACAAGTACAAATATAATTTTTCAAGTACAAATTTTGATGTGTTGACCAACATATTAAAGCACACATACTTTATTCTAAGTTTAAAATGTTATTTGATATTAATTTTTAAACTTTTAATATATTCCAAATATACTAAACTGCAACTTCATCATTGCAAATGTATGTGTGTTAATAAATATATTTAAATACATGTACATGATATAGAAGTTTCAATAGAAATGGCATTAAAGTATATTTTAGTTAAAATGCTTGTCTGTACATTTAACAGTACACTTTAACAAAATTTCAAATACAACAAAAGTAATTAAGAAATTACATATAGAGATGTACTTAAGTGGGTCAAAAAGCACTCTAAAGTTCACTCTAAAGTGCATTTAATATAAATTTAAACTATAGATTTGCATTTAACATATAATTAAGTGTTGAAAACAGAACATTCAGTCGGTCCTTAAGTATACTCTTTAAAGTATAATCTTTGTAACAAGTAGCTAACTCTTTAAAAGTATGCTAAAGTGTAAAGTGTTCAAATCACTAACCCAAAATATGGGTAAAAATAACAGTCAAAAAATAACTTTTAGCAGGAAGTCTCTAAACATGTATGTGTGTGTCATTCATACTTGGCAATGGCTTCATCTCTGTCTCGTATAGCACTCTGTAACTGCTCGTTGGGCTCGTGTACTTCTGCCATCGCTCTCAACCTTTCGTTCTCTTCTCTTGAAGAAGAAACTTCCACCGAGAGCAGCGCCACCTACAGGATCCAGAGAAGAACCAGAGGACAGATGAACTGATGAGCTCAGATATTTATATAAGGCTGCGTTAAAGTCCACTTTTTTTATGCCCTTCCCTCACTAACATCTCGTTCACTCGGATGTACGTCACTGCTTATGCTGCATAAGTGCCCATGACTGGCAGACCCCTTTCAGTGCGTTTAAATGGAATGCCTTAAGCCCTTGATCACTTTTGGGTAAATTAGGTTGCTGTTGTGATATCGCAATCGTGTTGCATTGTGGTCTATGGATTTGCTTGAAGTGTACAAATGAGTTGACTCACTCCCTCGGTCAAAAGTGGTTGAAGATCTGTCCAAATAAACTTCCCACATCCACTTGATGAAGTTGAACGCACTTCAAAATGGCGTCGGGGAATCTATTTTGGGGAAGTGCTTAGGGAAGTTTGCGAGTGTATGTCTAAAAGTGGAGTTAAACACTGCCTAAGTACCGGATTTACTAAACAAGGCAAATTAGCGTGAGAGCGCAATCCCATAAAAGCATCGATAGGAGTGGAAAGTTTTGCGTGTGATCTACTGATAACATGCAAATTAAAGAACACAGACGCAGCCGGATCATTTCCATAACGACAACGCAATCTACCAAGAGCAGTGCAAATTAGTGTCTGGTTTAAGACGTGCTTTTTTGGGTGGTAAATAATGGTGCAAATACCAGTAAATTGACTCGCGCAAACCTTAGCATGATTCATTTAAATACTATCCTCCCTTAAATTTTGCATTTGAAAGGGAAACTCCAACAAATGCATATAATAACTGTTAGTAAATCTGGCCCTAAGTGTGTATGTATGTGTGTGTGTGTACCTGATTATGGAGCTGTAGCGCCTCCTCCTGGCTGTTGCGTGTTTTTTCCTGCTCCTGTTCGTACAGTTCTCTGAGATCTCGCAGCTCCTCGCTCAATTTACGAACCTGCTCTTCTAGAACCTCCTCATCACTGCGCCGTGAACCCTAAACACATCCAAAACACGTTGAACAAGAATAATGTGATTTTTTCCGCATAAAACTTGCAGATTTCGATGTGACGCTTGTTACCGTGGATTCATTGCCGTCCAGCAGGTTTTGCGTAAGTCTGCGCAGCTCCACAAGACTAGCAGGCAAACTACCCATGGGGACGTCTTTTGCCGACAACGTCTCTGAAGACTCGTCCATGGATGAGTCTGTGGATAAGGCGGAGTCTGTGATGTCATTTCCTCTCAGCTGTGAGCAAATGGAACGCACCTGACAGTAAGCCTCCCACAGCTGCAGCCGAAGCTAAAGGGATGGAGAGAGCGTTTGTAATTGCAATTTATAAAGAAATTTGTTCATGCGAAAAGCAACTTTAGATTGTGAAATATTTAAGAGCTGAGCATAACTAGAAAAATGTATAGTATATGCATTTCATGAATTTTTTAAATGTTATCTTGACTTCTCTAGGACTGGGAATTTAAAATTCCCTGATATTTCCTGGTTTTCCAAGACTGTTGAATCAATGTGTCTTCAGTGAAAGGAAAGCAATTGACCGTTCGCAAAGACCTGTCCCCTTTAGTTACTGTTGCTATGTCCGACAAGCCATGCCGATCTCTCGCCACACATCATGTTCTCACGCAGTGAAAATTACATTGCAGAACCGATCATCTCTTTCTACTAGTTCATTTATAGCATCAAATAAACATGAATGAACATCATAAGGAAATTAAGGAATGTTGTTTTAATCGCGGAAAGACATCAGTTCACACCTTTTTTCAAGTTCAAGTCCAACTATGTTAATCTGCTAACTCCCCTGACTGCTTTGTCGGACAAAATGGCGGATTCGGCGTTATGATCGGTTAGATCGCCTGTCAATCAAACTCCTGGCGAAGGGTCAATTCTGTCCATTTTACAAGGTATTTATGTGAATTAAAAGTAAATGCTTGGCGCTCTTTTTAATTTAGTGCATTTTTTCATAAAATCATCATAAATTAGGTATCGTCCGGAAGCTTATGAACTCAAAATTCATCCTGTGAAAACCGTTTTGAAATTGGATATTGCGTTACCATGCAAACGGTACTCTAATTTCTTTTAGGGGGCGGTGTCAGGTTTCATATTTCAAATTTTATTTTAGCTTCTTTATATTTAAAACTTTTTCTAATCTTTACAAAACATATCGTCGGAAAGGTCTGAGTCTCAAGGTTCCATATTTGGTGATTGTTTTGTGATAGAAGTGATTTTTGGATAGAAATGTATACATTTGTTACCGGAGAGCGCATCAAAAAAAGAATTCAATAGAATGTCACTGACACCCAGTGGATATTTTTGGGACAGCGCCTAAACAAAATCTCATGGGAACTTTAATTTTTGTGATATCAACTTCAAATTTGGAACACAACTTGTTTAAACATATGGCTTTGATTTGATAGTGAAACTGATGCATTTTTTTTCAGGATTCTTTGAAGAATAGAAAGTTCAAAAGAACAGCATTTATTGAAGCATTATTCATTTTAATGTTACTGATCTGTTACTGGTCAGCAGCTATGCAGCCCCATACACAACAAACTGTGATGCACTGTGTATTCTGACACCTTTCTATCAGAACCAGCATTAACTTCTTGAGCAATTTGAGCTACAGGAGCTCATCTGTGGGATCGGACCACACGGGCCAGCCTTCGCTAGATATACATAGGTGAAGGGCATTTGTTTTGTAGAAATACCCAAAAAATTGCATAGCAGCCAGCCAATCAGATTACAATTGGCGAATGGACCTCTAATGGACTGTGAATGAGACTAACAGCCACTAAAAGTTACGCAAAAATCAAACTGTGGCTGCATGTATCAGACAGACAGTCTCATGTCCAGAATAATCTGTAACGTGGAGCCGTCTGTATGCTGTTATAATGATGTACCTGCTCTCTCTCCTGCTCCAGCTCCTCCTGCTCCATACTCTGCTCGATCTCACAGAGAAGGCTGTGTGGGTTCGGACTGAAGCCCTGTAGACTGCGTTCCTCCGTCAGCTCCTCCAGACGAGCGCTCAGCTGCCTGTGAGACACGCGCACCTCCTGCAGCTCCAGCTGGCTCTGCCGCAGCTGGTACGAACACACGGGAGAGTCACACACACACAAAACACACCTGAGGGAAACACGAGAGTTTACCGGGTACAAAAAACAAGCTGGTCGGCGAGGGATGCTTAGTTTATTTAATTCACCCTGGAGAAATAAACGAGCTGAACTGCTCTTTCTTTATATATCAACTGAAACGTGTGCACTTACTCATGTCATTGTGTAAATACTCGTATTTGTCACCTATGATTCATTCATTCCACAACCGGAAGAGTCTGATAATAGAAATAAATCAGGGTTTTTAATGTAGTGATTCATCTCTCCCTGTTACGCTCTATTTTAGACCATTACTTTAAAACGATTTTTAAAAAGTACTATTCAATCTTTTTAATGACGCAATGAATGGCTTTCTAAGAGCAGCGTGTTCTGTAAATATTAAACGGACCGTAAGAGCTGATGGAAAACCTGAGAACTGGAGGCCGTCTAGCGAAACAAATAACAGCGACTCAAACAATCTCTGGCAAAACAATGAACTGCTAATCTACAATAGCACAGAATTAAATGGAGCAAGAAAAAAGAATGACTATTTTAATTTCTTTATTCTCCTGCTCCATCTCAGCTTTTATCTGCTGAGTTTTCAATGATTTCCTTTCATTTGTATTTCATTTCACACTGTTAAAAGTTGAGAAAACTTAAAAGTTTAAGGCAACAAACTTCAGCAGATTTTTGAGTTTTCTCAACTTGTTTTTGTATAAACTGAAAACAACAAGTTGAGAAAACTCAAAAATCTGCTGAAGTTTGTTGCCTTAAACGTTTAAGTTTTCTCAACTTTTGATTTTTTAAAATGCAGGTGCAGATCAATCAGAACAAACTTCTCGGTTGGTTTTGTCATCTTAATATAATGTATTAATGAACAAAACCTGGCAAGATGTACAGTACCAATACAAATTAATAAAATATTTTTTGCTACAAGAAAAATAAAGGGCCATTAAGAATTTTTACATTATTTCATAATAATTAAAGGCATTTACCCCCAATATTCTCATTTCTATAGTGCAAAAATGTAATTTACTGTATAAGTCACGGTAGCATTTTTGTATTGCTTTTAATTTATAGTCATTTTAATAATAATAAAAACTCATTACTGTATTTCTCAATTATTCTTAATGGTGATTCTCATTACTGAATTACAAAAAAAACTCAATTAAAAAATCCGGATGCATTACAGTAATGAGAATTTGAGAGGAATATGTTTAATTGTCTTTTATAATAATGTCACAATACAGAACAAGGCATGTTCACACCAAGAACAATAATTATAACGATAACTATATTTGCGTTTACACCAACAAATGATAACTATAAAGATAACTATAACGATAACTATATTGGCATCCACTCCATACCAACGAACGATTTCAAATTCTTGTTGCATTTACACGGCTTTAACCAGCAGATGTCCTCAGCATGCTATGTTTGGAGTGAATAGCTAGTGTAATCAATCTAATCTAACAATGAATTTAGCTGACGAAGTCAATATAGTGGAATAAAAACAACGCCTAGTCTTTTTCACTGCAACTTCAAAGGAAGCAAGACAATGTTGTCTTTTTATTTTACACTGTTCGCTAGCCTGGTATAATGATCTCATCGTTAATACTTCTCACCATTTATTCCGAGGGTATGACCGATTGTTTCCATATATCCATTTTCTTTAAAGTATCCTTGAAAAGGGGGTTTGACTTGACAAACAGTGGTGGATTTTTCTGGACCTCGGCGATTAACTTCACCGCAATGTCGTCGGCCATTTTAAAAGCACGACCCCTTAAATTATAACGGATTCTGATTGGCTGGAAAAAAATCGTTCTGAAAGTGATCCCAACAATATAATTTCTCTATATCGTTATCATTATAGATGTGGTGTGGACAGTGCTATTCTTTATTTAGAATGATTTTTACAACTACATCTTTATCGTTATCTAGTTATCGTTATGTGAACAGACCTTTAATCTTAATGCTTCTGAAATAGGCTTTACTTTAGGCTAAATATAATGTCTTGTTTGTTTCTTTTATAGAAGTAATATTATATAATTGTGACCTGGACATGTTTGTGTTCTTGACATTTCCAAAGTAACTCAAGACGCACTGCAATCTTGGCTTAAATTTCTGGGCATAATACATTTAAAATATATGTTGTAAACAGTGTGACTTCATAAAATATATTTCGCTTAAACCTTCAAATATCAAAATTACATTTCAAAATATTGTGGGTAAATCAAGTTTTTTGTTTTTTTTCCAAATATATATGAGTATATATATACAGTACAGTCCAAAAGTTTGGAACCACTAAGATTTTTAATGTTTTTAAAAGAAGTTTCGTCTGCTCACCAAGGCTACATTTATTTAATTAAAAATACAGTAAAAAACAGTAATATTGTGAAATATTATTACAATTTAAAATAACTGTGTACTATTTAAATATATTTGACAAAGTAATTTATTCCTGTGATGCAAAGCTGAATTTTCAGCATCATTACTCCAGTCTTCAGTGTCACATGATCCTTCAGAAATCATTCTAATATGCTGATTTGCTGCTCAATAAACATTTATGATTATTTTCAATGTTGAAAACAGTTGTGTACTTTTTTTTTCAGGATTTCTTGATGAATAGAAAGTTCAAAAAAACAGCATTTATCTGAAATACAAAGCTTCTGTAGCATTATACACTACCGTTCAAAAGTTTGGGGTCAGTAAGAA
>RJVU01069905.1:1921161-1933205 GCA_003731715.1 Anabarilius grahami
GCAAGAACCAATGAGGTTCATTCTCGTGTTACGCAGCACGTTTGAGCTTTCCCCAAGAACCAATGAGGTTCATTCTCATGTTACGCAGCACGTTTGAGCTTCAGCAAGAACCAATGAGGTTCATTCTCGTGTTACGCAGCACTTTTGAGCTTCATCAAGAACCAATGAGGTTCATTCTCGTGTTACGCAGCACGTTTGAGCTTCAGCAAAAACCAATGCGGTTCATTCTCGTGTTACGCAGCACTTTTGAGCTTCATCAAGAACCAATGAGGTTCATTCTCGTGTTACGCAGCACTTTTGAGCTTCAGCAAGAACCAATGAGGTTAATTCTCGTGTTACGCAGCACTTTTGAGCTTCAGCAAGAACCAATGCGGTTCATTCTCGTGTTACGCAGCACTTTTGAGCTTCAGCAAGAACCAGTGAGGTTCATTCTCATGTTACGCAGCACTTTTGAGCTTCAGCAAGAACCACCGAGGTTCATTCTCGTGTGTTACACAGCACATTTGAGCTTCTGCAAGAACCAATGAGGTTCATTCTTACGCAGCGCGTTTGAGCTTCAGCAAGAACCAATGAGGTTCATTCTCGTGTTACGCAGCACGTTTGTGCTTCCGCAAGAACCAATGAGGTTCATTGATTTTTTTTATTTTAAACTACTACAGTTCCTGATGTGAACGGGCCTATATTCTCTTTTCATTCTTTTCTGAGAACATGTTCTGGTTTTGGTGGTGTTATAGCCCTTGTGCCACCAGTCTTGATTAGTTTATCATCATCAATTCTTCTGCCATTATGTGTAACCATTAATATAACCCCATGTGGTAATAACAGGACGTGTGTGTATTGTGTGTGTGTCGGAGTGAATGAAACTGACTAGGATTGACAGCTTTAAAGCATTATGAGGCATGAGTGTGAGTGTTATGGACAGCTGCAGTAAATCTGAACGTTACGGACATTAACATCAGTCTGTCAGGGGGACGCTGGAGTTTAGATAAAGGAAGAAATTGTTGTCTGACCTCAGCTGCGTCATTGCCACAACACCACAGCCATCCTGGGGCAAAATCAATGAGACTCAATGACAATTCAAATGTGTCTGTGAACAAGAGTCGCACAAAGAACCAGCCATTACTGAAGCACAAACTAAACTCAGTGTGGCATTTAAATCTCAATTTCCTGCCAAATCAATCAACCCCAGTTTCCCATCATTACACAGTCACTGATTTAGAATGATTAACCATAATTTCTCTGAAGGTAATCATTTTAAATTTCATCATGTTTAGAAGTGAGACGCATGTAATCATGCAAATCCTATTTATTGATATCAAGATATTTTATATATATATAAAATGATGACATTAGTGAAATGTTTATATTCTTCATTTGAAGTATTTTCAAATCGTTTCAAAGCATCTTTACAGAAAATGCATGTTTCAAATATCACAATCAAGAAACCAGAGGTGACATATGACACTGCATTCTCTCACACAATGCATATTACCGAACAGATTTTGTCTTTGCCAAAGACAAAACATCCAAAGATACAAAATCTTGAGTCTTTTTTTCATCAGATTTATTCATTGGCCACAATTTAAAGATACGCTGCAGTGAAATGTCCTGTGCATCTTCAAGGTCGCCCTGCTGGACTGTAAAACAGGTAGATTGCATAATTTTGAAAACGAAACAGAGCGTAGTGTAATTTTGATGAGTTTGCATAAGGTAGTGTCTCAGGAAGGTGAGGGGACATCCTGTGTACCGGAGCCATGAAATTTATTCATAGCATGCTGCATGCATGTTTTTCAATGGATTTCCAGCCACCATAATCTATATTTCAATTCAAAGAATGACCAGAATAATAATTCTGGCTTTTTATGAGAACACTGCTTTACCTATGTGGTTTTTAGACAATGATTTACTGGTTTGATCTCCATAAGGAGCAAATCATGAGCCGTCACCATTGAACCCTAGAGCCTTCACCTTCATAGTGCCATTTTACATTTGGTAGACGGTTTTAACCAAAGCTTACAGGATGTGCATTTAAAGGGTTAGTTCACCTAAAAATGAAAATTCATGTCATTAATTACTCACTCTCATGTCGTTCCACACCCGTAAGACCTTCGTTCATCTTCGGAAAGATATTTTTGATAAAATCTGATGGCTCAGTGAGGCCTCCACTGACAGCAAGAAAATTAACACTTTCAATTCCCAGAAAGCTACTAAAGACATATTTAAAACGGTTCATGTGACTACAGTGGTTCAACCTTAATGTTATGAAGCGACAAGAATACTTTTTGTGCGTCAAAAAAACTAAACGCCTTTATTCAACAATATCTAGTGAATGGTGATTTCAAAACACTGCTTCATGCACCTTAAAAGCTTTACGAATCTTTTGTTTCGAATCAGTGGTTCGGAGCGTGTATCAAACTGCCAAAGTCACGTGATTTCAGTAAACGAGGCTTCGTTACGTCATAACTATTTTGAAATGTTAAGAAATTTCAATGCCTCACATGATTTTGGCAGTTTGATACACACTCCGAACCACTGATTCGAAACTAAAGATTTGTAAAGCTTCATTAGCAAGATAATTAACACTTTCAGATGCCCAGAAAGCTACTAAAGACATATTTAAATCAGTTCATGTGACTACAGTGGTTCAACCTTAATGTTATGAAGGGACAGGAATACTTTTTGTGCACCAATAAACCAAAATAACGCCTTTATTCAACAATTTCTAGTGGTGGGCGATTTCAAAACACTGCTTTATGACGCTTCGAAGCTTTACGAATCTTTTGTTTCAAATCAGCGTGTATCAACCTGCCATAGTCACATGATTTCAGTGAACAATTTCAGTAGTATGATTTTAGTAAACAGTGATTTCAGTGACTTTGGCAGTTTGATACGCGCTCTGAATCACTGATTCAAAACAAAAGATTCGTAAAGCTTCGAAGCTTCCTGAAGCAGTGTTTTGAAATCGCCCATCACTAGATATTGTTGAATAAAGTCCTTATTTTGTTTTTTGGGGCATACAAAAAGTATTCTCGTCACTTCATAACATTAAGGTTGAACCACTGTAGTCACATGAACATGTCTTTAGTAGCTTTCTGGGCATTGAAAGTGTTAATTGTCTTGCTGGCAATGCAGGCCTCACTGAGCCATCGGATTTTATCCAAAATATCTTAATTTGTGTTCTGAAGAACGACATGAGGGTGAGTAATTAATGACAGAATTTTCATTTTTGGGTGAACTAATCCTTTAATCAGTATTTATCCATTGGAATTGAAACCCTGGACCTTGCAGATTCGGCATCAAGTTTTCAAAACATTCCTCTATCATTTAGTTCAAGGTCTGCAAAGCTGCATTCTTGCAAACCCCTCTACTGCTATGTGTTTTGTCCCCATCTGACCCACTGCAAACTGTAAGTGAACTTCGAATCCCGTAGAACCGGAGGGGTTACACACTCACCCTGCTGAGCTGCTCCAGCAGTCGATGGTTCTGTTCTGACAGCTCGCTGATGGCTCGGCTCTTGTCACGGTCGGCCTCGCGCAGCTGCACCTGATGTCTCTCCAGCTCCCCCTGCAGTTGTTGCACATCAGTCTCCAGTTCGGCCACCCGGCCTTCCCACTCACCCTCGCGACTCTCCAAACGACGCCGCAGCTCGTGTTTTTCCTGCTCCAGGAGCTGGAAGAGAAACAGGGTCATTGACATATATATATAGAATTAGAGGCTTTTTAAATTGCAGTTGAAATCCTGAATTTGAGGATGAACTAATCACTGGAGTTATCAAAGTTTGCCAGGTTAGTGGCATCAAATCTTTGAAAGTTATAGTTTTCTTCAAGACTCTTAGTAGCAAATAAATTAGTAAAAGCGATAAAACTATGTTTCTCCTTTTTATGAGTTACACTACCATTCACATGTTTAGGGTCAGTATGATTTTTTTTAAAGAAATTAATACTTTTATTCAGCAAGGATACTTTAAATTGATCAAAAGTGACAGTAAAGAGTGTTAAAAAGATTTATTTTTCAAATAAATGCTGTTCATGAAAAAAATCCTAATTAAAAATGCAACACGGTTTCCACAAAAATGCAATTATAATAGATAAAAATTGATTATAATAATGTTTCTTGAGCAGCAAATCCGCATATTAGAATGATTTCTGAAGGATCATGTGACACTGAAGACTGGAGAAATGATGCTGAAAATTCAGCTTTGATCACAGAAATAAATTATAATTTAAAACATATTCAAATAGAAAATAGTTATTTGAAATTGTAATAATATTTCACTATTTTACTGTATTTTTAATTAAATAAATGCAGCCTTGGTGAGCATATAAGAGACTTCTTCCAAAAATCTCATATCTTACCAACCACAAACTTTTCTATATTTGTAAAATAATATGTATTTAGTACTTTTGGACAGACAGAACTTCTAATTAAACTTCTGTTTATCTGTGTTATCTCCACCCTGGTAAGCTATCATGGCATCAACTATTTTAAATAACCCCGCCCCTAAATGGCATGTAAAAGAACAGCATGCGATTGGTCGCCTTACATGTTGGTCATATGGTCTCTTCTTGTGTTAGTGGGCCAGCATATGGATTTCATGGTTTGAGAGTTAAAGTTCTCAAGTTATGGAGGGTCATGCAGGTTCAGTCCCGGGCACCTCTCAGAGCACTAGCTGTAATTGCAGAAAATGAAATCTGGCACTGATTAAAGCCTGTGAAATCCACTGTGAAGTCTATCAAACCAATTAACCGTAAGAAGTCATTTCAATGCTGATTATTTGCTTTTGTAAGAGGATGTTAATATAAACAAATAAGGATTCCTCAATTGTCAGAAAATATGAGTAAAGAAAGAAATAGCATCAGATAAAATGAATAGATGTAGATTAAGGCGAGGGGTTTAAGTCAAAGATGTGAACTGAGAGACAATTGCATGGAGAACTGCCAGGAATCTGTCGAGCGTCTGGCCCTCAGATGGGTGAAAGGAGCCAAAGCGCATTAGCTTTGCTTGCAGCATCGCTGAAACGACCATCAAAGCCCATATAGATCTGAACGAGGTTCAACATCTTCACACGGTCTACATTTAATGCCAGTAAACGCTTCTCAGATGCAGAACAGCAGCATGTATGGATGCCGTTCGCTCTGGTGTTCTCATGATGCCGCCCACCATCATAGGCATGCCTTAGTTATCATTTTTATGACTGTATAAAAGAGATAATAATATAATATGAGTCTTAAAAACCATGTGTGGATTTATGCAAATAGTCTTGAGATATAGGTGGAGTTGGGAGCTCTTCAGGAGTTCAGCATGAGGAATAATATTACATACTAGCACAGTATGAGATTAAATGTGTTCAAGTCATTTAAATGATTTGCTCCATCATGCTATTAATATTATCATACATCCTCCTGATTAATAACTTAAAAAAACAGACTGACTGGATACACATGTAAACAACACATGCATATGAAATCAATCACAGCACTAGTGATAAACAAAATATTAAATTACACTCTTAAAAATATTTTAGTGTCATTGTTACATGTAGTTACTTTAGTAATAACTATATTGTTTTGCAAAATTACATGCAACTAACCCTAAACCAAACCCTAACTCTATAGTAAGTACATATAATTAATTAATATTACTTAAATGTACAATTACACTGTAGTAAAGATACCTTAAAACAAATTTAAGGTGATGTAGTTATATTGTAACTACTTAAGTAAGTACTAAGTAATATTAATTAACTACATACTTACTATAAAGTTAGGGTTTGGTTTATGGTTAGTTACTTGTAATTATGCATAATTTACTATTATTAATCACTCTAAAATTGCTGGGTTAAATATGGACAAACACAGAGTTTGGGTTAAATGTTTGCCCACCCTGCTGGACAGTTTTATTTAACTCAACTATTGTTTAAAAATTACTATATTGCTCACTTAAAATTAATTATTAATAACCTTAAAAATAGGTAATAATCAAAACAGTAACAACAGTAATAATCAAAAGGTGAACAATTATTAATAAGCAATGTAATACATGTTAATTATTTAATTATTATTTATGAAACTTTAATAAATGTTCTTTTCCAACCTATTTTGGGTTCATTTTAAACGAGCAGTATAGTCATATTAAAACAATAGTTGAGTTAAATAAAACCACTCAGCCGGTTGGGTCAAATATTTAGCCCAACTGCTGGGTCAAAACAACTCAATTACTGGGTTTGTCTATTTTTAGTACATGTTGTAACTTGTAACTACGTCAATAAAATAAAGTTATAATCATTTACATTTTACATTTATGCATTTGGCAGACGCTTTTATCCAAAGTGACTTACATTGCAGTATACTATACATTTGTATCTGAGTATGTGCAATCCCTGGGATCGAACCCATGACCTTGGCATTGCTAGTGCCGTGCTCTAACCACTGAGCTACAGGAAAGCTTGGTGTTCTCATGATGCCGCCCACCATCATAGGCATGCCTTAGTTATCATTTTTATGACTGTATAAAAGAGATAATAATATAATATGAGTCTTAAAAACCATGTGTGGATTTATGCAAATAGTCTTGAGATATAGGTGGAGTTGGGAGCTCTTCAGGAGTTCTTTTACTTTTACACTTTTACTGGCATTAAAGTGTTACCAATAAATTTACTTGATTATTGATATTTGGAGGTGGTTACTTCTCTATTTTCAGTTGATTCAGTCCACTTCCCAGCATGCACTTGGATGTGAAAACTTACTTTGGTTGCATTTGACACACTTTAAAAATGCTGGGTTAACACCAACCCAAGTTGGGTTGAAAATGGACAAACCCAGTGATTAGGTTGTTTTAACCCAGCGGTTGGGTTAAATGTTTGACCAACCTGCTGTAGTTTTATTTAACTCAACTGTTGTTTAAAAATGACTGTATTGCTTGATTAAAATGTGTTGCCTTGAGTAATTATGTGTCTGATTTTTAATTTCCAACCTGTTTTGGGTTCATTTTAAGCCAGACATATAGTCCTTTTTAAACAATAGGGTTAAATAAAACTGTTAGGGAAACAATTAACCCAATCACTGGGTTTGTCCATTTTTAACCCAACTTGGGTTGTTTTTAACCCGGCATTTTTTAGAGTGCAGTTTTATTTACATCTGTAGTCTCGTTTTCACTAGTAACCTAATGCCGGTGAGGTCAGGAAGAGTTAGTTTTACACTTTATCTTAGGGTCCAAAGCTCACCATGAACTACAGCATGCATATTACTATTATATTGGCTGTTTATTAGTACTTATAAAGCACATATTAATCTGCATGACCATAGTCTACATCCTCTAATCCTACCCAATGCCTAAACTTAACTACCTTAATAACTATTGATAAGCAGAAATTAGGAGTTTATTAAGGCAAAAGTCATAGTCAATAGTGAGAATTGGACCCTATTCTAAACTCGGGTGCAGTTTTAGTGCTCCTCACCTCCAGTTTGTCGTTTAAATCCTTGGTCATTTTGTCATATTGCTTTGTGAGGTCTTGGTTTCTTTCAAGTAGAGCTTTGCCCAGTTTAGCAGCGAGGACCAAGTCCTTCTCTTTCTGCCGGAAGAGCGACAGTAGGTCAGAGTCCTGTCCGCTCACAGGTGTCTCTGAGGCGGATACCTCCAGATCCTCCTCCCGTTCTCCGGTGAGCATGGCCAGCTCCTCCTCCAAAGCCATGCCGAGCCCCCCGGGCGCGGTGTGTAGCAGCGTGAGGGTCTGATATTCCCCGGCGGTGTCTGGCGAGCTTTGACGGCTGGGATCGAGCGCTCGTTCCATGCGGTCGCTGTCCAGCTGCGGTGGTGCTGAAATCGCGCTGCGCAGATCGAGGCAGGACGCGGACATCGCCGGAAACACGACAGATTGAGCGCTTTAGTCCCGGTGAACCCGCTTTAGTCCTGGGTCCGGGTGACCTGTTCGGCTCTGGGTCGATGATAACGCCATGGAAATGGGTGAATCGTATCCAGTATGGTTATGTGAGCTTTATCTGGTGTCTTGCCTCAACGTCTCCAGTGACAATCAATTGATCATTTAACCCAATAAAATCCATCAAGCCTTGCGAATCTGTTTAAAACACTCTAGAGATGGCTGATCTTCACGTTAACCCCCTTGATGATCACCGTCCAGTCGTTGTGTCCACTCCAGAGCACCGGGGTCCCGGTTATTCCCCATTATCGTCGCCCCTCGCTCACATCCCTGGCCTATACGACACACAAATACACGGATTGCTCTCGTGCGCGAGCCTCCTCCCAACCCCGCGCGCGCTCACTCTGCGCCCGTGACGTCAGCTAATCAACCTGCTCCTCGTAGCCGCCCATTGGTCAATTGTGATAACGCCATATGCTATAGAAGAACTGGGTGAAAGACATGTGAATGATGCTGCTGCTGCTGCTGATGGTGTGTTGGGGAACACAGTGTGTTCTGGATGGTTAATGACCTCTCTTAGATAAGCTCAAGACTGATGTGGCCTTTACCCAATACTGCTTCAGAGTTGAATCAGCTGTACACACACACACACAGGCCTAGTGTTTTCATGTTTTATGAGTACATTTCATAGACATAATGATTTTTATCATTGTACAAAGTGTAGCGTCTGCAATCGATCAGAATTTAGCGGGCGCACCATTAAACTGTTAAGCGTTCACCCATTGAACTTTGAATTACAAATCAAGGCTTGGCGCCGANCTTTAGTTTAAAAAAAAAAAAGGTAGATCTCAGAGTTAAACTGTGTAAAAAAAATCTTAATTATGTCAGATAACACTTGAGCAAAACATGGTCAGGTCAAAGTGTCTGAATAATTTTTGGTCCCGAATTTTTATCAATTTTACTGGTAGTCCACTGTATGAAGACTTTTTGGGTATAATATGTCACAGTTTACTTTATTTTGCTATCCTCACTTACATAAATTAACTATAGTGTCCTGCACCCACTGCACCCACTAGTGGGTTCCTGTGGCTCAGTGGTAGAGCATTGCGTTAGCAGCGCAAAAGGTTGTGGGTTCGATTCCCAGGGAACACATGTTAGGTAAAAAATGTTAGCCTGAATGCACTGTAAGTCGCTTTGGATAAAAGCGTATGCTAAATGCATAAATGTAAATGTAAATGTAGTAAAAATATGTCAAAAATATCTAAAATGTTGGTTTGACTGTATATATAGCAAAAAAAGTTATTCTATAGCTTTCTGTTTATTACTTTCACTTACAGTTTTTTAAAATGTATATTAATTATTAACATTATTTTGGTTCATTATTTCCCATCTCACTCGACTGGTTTGGATATACATTATATATTTATTTTATATACAGTGGGAACGGAAAGTATTCAGACCCCCTTAAATTTTGAAGCTGCTGCCAGCGATCTGGATGAGCTCACAGAGACTGTTACATCATATATATTAGTTTCTGTGAGGATTTGTGCATTCCTACAAAGACTCATTTCACTTACAACAATGACAAACCCTGGTTCACTGCAAAACTCAGCCGGCTCCGTCAGGCCAAAGAAGATGCTCGCAGAAAAGGGGACAGAGTCTTGTACAAACAGGCCAAATACACACTGGAAAAGGAGATTAGAGTTGCAAAGAGGAATTATTCTGATAAACTTCGGAATCAGTTCTCTTCTAATGACACAGCTTCAGTGTGGAAAGGTCTAAAAGACATCACCAATTACAAGACACCATCCCCCGGCTCTGTGGCAAATCAACACCTGGCAGACGATCTGAACGAGTTTTATTGCAGGTTTGAGAAATCACCATCACCATCATCATCATCATCATCATCATCACCATTCACACCTCCAACAACCCCCCTCTCCCCCACACCTACAATTCAGTTCAGTGAAGATGATGTGCGCCAGGTCTTCAGAAAGAACAAGAGAAGAAAGGCACCAGGCCCAGACAGCGTTTCACCAGCCTGTCTGAAAACCTGCGCTGACCAGCTGGCCCCCATCTTCACACAGATCTTCAACAGGTCACTGGAGCTGTGCGAAGTCCCCTCATGCTTCAAACGCTCCACCATCATCCCCGTCCCAAAGAAACCCAAAATTACTGGTCTTAATGACTACAGACCTGTGGCTCTAACGTCTGTGGCCATGAAGTCATTTGAAAGACTGGTTCTGGCTTATCTGAAGGACATCACTGGACCCTTACTGGACCCCCTGCAGTTTGCTTACCGAGCAAACAGGTCTGTGGATGATGCAGTCAATATGGGACTGCATTATGTTCTCCAGCATCTGGACAGACCAGGGACTTATGTGAGGATCCTGTTTGTGGACTTCAGCTCTGCTTTTAACACCATCATCCCATCACTCCTCCAGCCCAAACTAACTCAGCTCTCCGTGCCCACCTCTGTCTGTCAGTGGATCACCAGCTTCCTGACAGACAGGCAGCAGCTAGTGAGGCTGGGAAAATTCTCATCCAGCACCCGCACCATCAGCACCGGCGCCCCTCAGGGCTGTGTCCTCTCCCCACTGCTCTTCTCCCTCTACACCAACGACTGCACCTCTAAAGACCCCTCTGTCAAGCTCCTGAAGTTTGCGGACGACACCACAGTCATCGGCCTCATCCGGGACGGAGACGAGTCTGCTTACAGACTGGAGGTTGAACAGCTGGCTGTCTGGTGCAGTCTTAACAACCTGGAGCTCAACACGCTCAAGACAGTGGAGATGATCGTGGACTTCAGGAGAAACCCCCCTGCTCTCCCCCCACTCACCATCATGAACAGCACTGTGACTGCAGTGGAGTCATTCAGGTTCCTGGGCACCACCATCTCACAGGACCTGAAGTGGGACATTCACATTGACTCCACTGTGAAAAAGGCCCAGCAGAGGTTGTACTTCCTTCGCCAGCTGAGGAAGTTCAACCTGCCACAGGAGCTGCTGAAACAGTTCTACTCTGCCATCATTGAATCCATCCTCTGCACTTCAATTACCGTCTGGTTCAGCTCAGCTACCAAATCTGACCTCAGAAGACTACAGAGGGTAGTCCGGTCTGCTGAGCGAATCATTGGCACAACCCTCCCCACTCTCCAAGAACTGTACTTATCCAGAGTGAGAAAAAGGGCAAAGAAAATCACTCTGGACCCCTCACATCCAGCACACTCCCTCTTTGAACTGTTGCCATCTGGTCGACGCTACAGAGCCCTGAGCACCAGAACGACCAGACACAGGAACAGTTTCTTCCCTCAGGCAATCCATCTCATGAACACTTGACAAACACGGAACACACAACACTATTACACATTATTTACTTAAAACACTTACTTATATTTCAAATTTGCACATATAACTGTACATACAATTGGCTATTATTATTATTATTATTTTTTTTTTTTGCACTTTGTCTATCTTGTAAATTTGTATATTATTATTTTATTCTTTTTATTATGTGTCTTGTCTTGTCGCTGTCACTCTGTTGCACTGTGGAGCTTCTGTCACTAAAACAAATTCCTCTTTCTGATTCTGATTCTGATTCTGATTCTGATTCAGATTTTTCACTCTTTGTTATATTGCAGCCATTTGCTAAAATCATTTAAGTTCATTTTGTTTCCTCATTAATGTACACACAGCACACCATATTTGCTGTGACACTCATATATTTAACTCAGGTGCTGTCCATTTCTTCTGATCATCCTTGAGATGGTTCTACACCATCATTTGAGTCCAGCTGTGTTTGATTATACTGATTGGACTTGATAGGAAAGCCACACACCTGTCTATATAAGACCTTACAGCTCACAGTGCATGTCAGAGAAAATGAGATTCATGAGGTCAAAGGAACTGCTTGAAGAGCTCAGAGACAGAATTGTGGCAAGGCACAGATCTGGCCAAGGTTACAAAAACATTTCTGCTGCACTTAAGGTTCCTAAGAGCACAGTGGCCTCCATAATCCTTAAATGGAAGATGTTTGGGACGACCAGAACCCTTCCTAGAGCTGGCCGTCTGGCCGAACTGAGCTATCGGGGGAGAAGAGCCTTGGTGAGAGAGGTAAAGAAGAACCCAAAGATCACTGTGGCTGAGCTCCAGAGATGCAGTCGGGAGAT
>RJVU01069905.1:1933822-1974439 GCA_003731715.1 Anabarilius grahami
CACAGCAAAGGGTCTGAATACTTAGGACCATGTGATATTTCAGTTTTTCTTTTTTAATAAATCTGCAAAAATGTCAACAATTTTGTGTTTTTCTGTCAATATGGGGTGCTGTGTGTACATTAATGAGGAAAAAAATGAACTTAAATGATTTTAGCAAATGGCTACAATATAACAAAGAGTGAGAAATGTAAGGGGGTCTGAATACTTTCCGTACCCACTGTATATATATATATATATATATATATAATTATAATTATTATTAGAAATTTTATTTAAATTATAACAAATGTATTCAACAGGTCATATTTGTTGTACTGCCATTAATTTATGCTTGATTTTTTTTTAAACGTTTTGTCTGCACAGGATGAGTCGTATGACTGTATTACAGTAATGACAATATAATAATAATTGTTATTGATATTAATGAGACTACAAACAAGCTCAAAAGTAAAACATCTGTGGATGTAAATCCAAAAACTTTATATATTTTATTTGATAATGTTTTTTTTTTGGGGGGGGGTCTTTTAATTTAACTTTTTGTGGAATGTAACAATACACTCTAAAAAATGCTGGGTTAAAAACAACCCAAGTTGGGTTGAAAATGGACAAAACCAGCGAACGGGAAGTTTTAGCAGTTAAAGCAAGTTTTAACCCAGAAGTTGGGTTAAATGTTTGCCCAACGTGCTATTTAACCCAACTATTGTTTAAAAATGACTATATGGCTGGCTTAAAATGAACCCAAAATAGGTTGGAAATAAAAAATCAGACACACAATTACTAAAGGCAACAATAATAAGCTTCTCTATTTTCATAAGCAATTTAATAAATGCTTTTTGTTTAATTATTATTAATTAAACTTATTAATACATGTTCATTTATTAAACATATTAATAAATGTTAATTTCCAACATATTTTGGGTATATTTTAAGCAAGTAATACAGTTATTTTTAAACAATAGTTGAGATAAATAAAACTACCCAGCAGGTTGGGCAAACATTTAACATTTAAAACAACCCAATCACTGGGTTTGTCCATTTTCAACCCAACTTGGGTTGTTTTTAACCCAGTATTTTTTATAGTGTATGATGCATAAATTCACACATACCTGAAATTACTCCTAGAAGCTAATTATCTTTAGGTCTCTTGAAAGAATATCAATGAATGTTCCAGCAATGAATTCCCAAATACGTTGAGTTATTCTACTTTGTGTATTATTTGTTTAGAACTTTAAAGGGTTAGTTAACCAAAAAATGATAATTCAGTCATTAATTACTCACCCTCATGTCGTTCCACATCAAGACCTTCGTTCATCTTTTCGGAACACAAATTAAGATATTTTTGATAAAATCCGATGGCTCAGTGAGGCCTGCATTGACAGCCAGTTAATTAACACTTTCAATGCCCAGAAAGCTACTAAAGACGTATTTAAAACAGTTCATGTGACTACAGTGGTTCAACCTTAATGTTATGAAGTGACGAGAATACTTTTTGTATGCCAAAAAACAAAATAACAACTTTATTCAACAATATCTAGTGATGGGCGATCTCAAAACACTGCTTCATCAAGTGATCAAGTGACTTTGGCGTTTCGGTGTTGCAGGATTATAGTTGAGTTCAAATAGTTTCAAACTTTGTTTGACCACTGTAGACAAATGTGCTTAATGACAGGAATGTAATTATAATGACAGCCACACACACACTGATACAGTCATTGTGTTTGAAAGTGTTTGACCTCATTATGACACAGCGGGGTTTCTGTATGATCATACAAACAACATATTAAAACATTCAGATTACTGAAAACATTCCTCAACAGCAGCAGCAGCACATCAGTACTGTCGGCAAAACATGATTCCCAGTGATTCAATCTGCTTGAGTGTGTGGATCTAACGGATCTCATTTAATCTCATCTCACAATATTGACCGCAATCATCCTAGTGTGAGACATGCTTCAGTGCTTCAGTGTTTTCTAATGGTTCAGTGCTCCTCCTGCACCATGTGATGAGTGTGTTTCAGTGAGAGGCGGAAACATACAGGAAAGAATGAGGGATTATTGAGATACAAAGGCTATACTTGTGGACCATAATATTGACATACAAAGGAAAGTGGGTCACTGTCATTCCAGAGCACAAACCCCAGAACTGGCCATCCAATCACTGACGGCTCATTTACTGAAGGATGAACGGCAGAAAACAACATGTTTGGGGGAGCAGGAGCTTCAGGGGATTGAGGCTGCCTTTGTAATCCTTGAGATTAAAACGCATTCGTTTGATGATCAATCTGCTGAGCTTTTGTTAAAGTCGGCATGAAACGGAAGTTGCGATGGTCTTTTCTTGCCTATTTTGATGTATATCTGAGTGAAACGGCTTCTCGAACAAGAACAAATGTAGGGCGGGGCTTGATTTTGTCCGTGGGGAATTGATTGGATTGTTGTGTGGTTTGCTATTGGTGGATCTCATGTGAGTGACAGGTTGCCCCGCCCTCATCATCAGAGAAGAGATGGCAAGAAGGAGGGAGAAGTTATTTTGATTAAAGATTAAATAATTAAAAAATAATTATGTGCATGGATAAATAATTTATTATAATTACTGCAATATTTAATCAAAAACAAGAATTGTCAATTTTGACTTTAAGTGAAAGTCAGTCGAAAACATCGGAAACAAACCGATCAAGTGAGAGAAGAAATAATGAAGTGCAATAATTTTAAATACTAGAAACAAAGCAAATGCTAGAAAAAAAATTAAACATGGAGAAAAGTAAACAAATGAGCCATAAGTAAATAAAAAATATGTAGAAGAAAAATAAAAAGTAAATAAAGAAATATATTATTTTTAATAAAAATGTATATATAGAAATTAAAATAAAAAACATACTGTTAAATAAAAAATTAAAAAATTCATTCATTCATTCATTTTGAGAGACACTTCAATCTGTTATATTAGTTGTTTGCACTCATAAAATACCAGTTGATAACCAACTATATTTTCCAAACTGTGCATGATATACTGTATCCCAGTCTGCTTGACTTGACCCTTCATTTTAAAGGGTTAGTTCACCCAAAAATGAAATTTCTGTCATTAATTACTCACCCTCATGTCGTTCCACACCCGTAAGACCTTCGTTCATCTTCGGAACACAAATTAAGATGTTTTTGATAAAATCAGAGAGGTATATGTCCATAGACAGCAATATAATCAACACTTTTTAAGGTCCAGAAAACATTGTTAAAATAGTCGACGTGACTGCAGTGGATCAACCTTAATGTTATGAAGCGACGAGAATACTTTTTGTGCGCAAAAACAAACAAAAATTACGTCTTTATTCAACAATCTCTTTTCTTCCCTGTCATTATCGCAGTAAGCCAAAGTCCCTTTAAGACAAGTCATTTCACTCGGCGGCCATCTTTGAAACGCCTCTCGGGCATCCAAGTGCAGCTCTTATCTCTTTGAATGGGGAAACATCGAATTCTCTAAAGCTGTTTGCCAAGCTTTCGATTAAATTTCATATTTGAAATCACCAATGAAATCTGACAACAACTGTCTCATAAATTTTGTTTCTAAACGCTCGAATCATGACAAAAAAACGGTATTTTTTCAGGCTGGATCAACCTAATGGCATGCGCAGTCCTAAATGCGCGTCTCTTGTGCCTCATTTCGGAGGCGCGCTTCTGACTGTTTCTATAGAAACCGGAGCTTCTAACGCCGCTGCAGTGACTTTACCAATCAGCGATTGGCTCTTATTTAGAAGGCGGGACTTATTCCGCCATATTGCGCGTTGCACTTTCTCCCATTCATAATAATGCGAGTGAAGCGTCTTGTGTTATTCTATAGTCTTTGAGTCAGCACAGTGAAGGCTTCCATGTTTACGTCCAAACGCCGGCTCAGTATTGGCCAAAGCTGATCATGTAAGCAGCACGACGCATGCGTGTGATGCCGACGCAGGAGCCGGCCAATAATGAGTCGGCGTTCTGACATAGAACCTGGAAGCGCTGGACAAAAATAACGACTTTATTCAACAATTCACTTCTGTCATTCTCATTCGTTGTTTACCAACGAATGAGAATGACAGAAGTGAATTGTTGAATAAAGTCGTAATTTTTGTTTTTGTGCTCAAAAGTATTCTCGTTGCTTCATAACATTAAGGTTGAACCACTGCAGTCACGTCGACGGTTTTTACGATGTCTTTAGTACCTTTCCTGACCATGAAAGTGTTGATTATATTGCTGTTTATGGACGAGTCATATACCTCTCGGATTTCATCAAAAATATCTTAATTTGTTTTCGTAAGATGAATGAAGTTCTTACGGGTGTGGAACGACATGAGGGTGAGTAATTAATGACAGAATTTCAGTTTTGGGTGAACTGACCCTTTAAATGGAAATATCGGCAGTAATTTTAACATCTTTTTGTTGAATCGTTATCTAATCTGCCAAAATACATTTCCATACAAAATGAAACTTTTAGGCAGTATACATTATATATTGTGCAATAAGCAGTACAAAAGTATTCAGATCTCAACACAGCCATGAAGCTGAACCACAGACACAAAGAGCAATACTGCCATCTGGTGGAAAACAAGTGCATTTAACAAATTAAGCAAAATGCTGAAAGTTTTTCTTCTGAGTCAGCCTTAAAAAAAGTACAAGTGTGATACATTTATTCATGAACATAAATTGAATAATTAATATATGTGCAAGCTGCACTTGTATTCAAGGCAACATCATAAACCTGTTCTCTGCTAAAGCAATATCCTCTGAATGCATGTTAAATCTGTACATTACTACACATTCAGTTACATCCTTACAATTAAAATATCTGATACATCCTTTTATGTTGTATGGCAATACTTTTTTTAATATGAATCAATTAACATATCAACAGTTCATGCTATCAGTTTAATTTGATTTCAGTACTTGTTTTCTGTCGCTCTTGAAAGCTCTGGAGGACGTGGGCTTTCTAAATGTCCTGATGATTATTTTTCCAGTATGATTGATTTATAATACATTTGTGGAAGCTCTTTGCTGAATACATTAGCATTTACATAATGCTCTGAGTCATATTCCTGAACTAGAGACTATCCCACGGCTCTCTTCTACCAGGCCTAAGAGAAAATACAAAGACTCTCAATGCTGTTACACAATCCACACGTTTACAGATGTTGAGCTGTTGAAGAAGCATCTTCTCTAGCATACAGCACTGATATAAGAAGGCTACAACAATCTTTGTGTAATTCCTTCCTAAACCTTTGGAGGGAGCTGCGCTCTTCCTCATCTACTGAACATATTTTTCCATAGTCATTCTGCTGATGAGTGTCTAGTCAAGGTGTACAACAGAGTGATTATATTCACAATACAGCATGGCCTCAAATATGTCATTGCTTTTACTAAAAAATGTATAAATAAACATAAATACATGCATAAACTGTTACTATATAATAAAATATTAGGGACATTTTAATGAAAATGTTAAAATAAGTTATTGCAGTAATCACTCACTCATAAATGTCACTGAATGATGCCGTGTTTTTGAATGAATCGGTTGAATGAATGATTCAATGACTCAACTCATAAAGACATTTCATTCTTTAATGAATCAGTATGTTTGAAAGATTCAGTTGTGTGAATACTTCGAAAACGGTCACTTGGCACCACCTACTGGTGTAACAATGTAACCTGCAAAAAGAGTCAAGTTTTTGCCTTGCCTTGCAAGAGTCAAGTATTTGCTTGTCGGAGCAATAGGTAGGAAGTCGCTGAAAAATCCCCACCGATAATAATACATGTCTAAAGGCAGGAACACACCAAGCCGACGCCGACGAGCTTGTGGCGATGAAAGCAGACTGCGGGGTTGGCTCACGTCGGCAAAGTGTCCAAAGTTGGCCTGACACACTAAACCGACGCTTGACGGCCGACGGCCAAGTAGCACGTTCGTTCTGCGCCTGCGTAAGATTAAATGCCTTTCCGAACCAGCAGGTGGCAGTAGCTGAACACCCAATCAGAATGATCAGATGGCCCGACGAGCTCCGATGCCGATTTAACATGTCGAATCGGCCGAAAAAAAGCCGACAAGGATCAACTTCAGCCGACGGTGCGGAACACACTGAGAAAACTTAGTCGGCCGATGAACAAAAACTGCCCGACGGCCGACTGTTGATCGGCTTGGTGTGTTCCTGCCTTAATAAAACGTGCAGAACAACTATGGAAGCTTGTTTCGGAGTAATGATGCTGAAAATTCAACTTTACCATCACAGGAATAAATTACTTTGTAAAATATATTCAAATAGAAAAGAGTTATTTTAAATTGTAATAATATTTCAAAATATTCCTGTTTTTACTGTATTTTTAATTAAATAAATGCAGTCTTGGTTAGCAGACGAAACTTCTTTTAAAAACATTAAAAATCGTACCGATCCCAAACTTTTGAACGGTAGTGTATATTTTAGAATTGCAAGATATAAAGAATTGCATGATATATATTCAACTGCAGAAAGATATCAAACTTAACAAATTTTTAAGTTTTAAGTCCACCGACGTTAATTTATTACTGTTTGTTTGTCGGACAAAATGGCGGATTTAGCGTCATGATTGGTCAGATCGCCTGTCAATCTTAACTAAGGGAATTGCGAGTTTAGCTATAGAGGGTATGCATCGACGTCACTTTCCCGCCGAAAACGCGCTCCCTCAGCTGGACTGAGTGGCAGAAGAACCTGCTGCGTGACTGGATTTAATAGGGAAAACTGCGAAAACGCGACCAAAACTAACGAATTACACTAAAGGTTGGAATTGAAAGTGTTCCTTACAACTTGTCAAATAAACCTAATCCATGGATATTGACATGCAGCCAGGAGTCGTGTTTCCTGACATTTATATGTGCCTGATTTCGACGCCGGGGAAATACATAAAGCAAATCTGCCTGTGATATTTTATATAACTACAATATAGGTAGGTTTAAATCCGCGTAATCACTTATATCAATGTTATGTGGTCATATTGTCCAGCCCTAAAACATATAGTTTTATAGTATAGTTTTTGTCAGTGTTGTTTATTTAAAAACACCCAATTATGCAGAATATAAGTTTAAATAAGGTTTAAATCCGAGTAATCACTTATCAATGTTATATATAGCCTATCGTCATATTGTCCAGCCCTAAAACTTAGTTTTTGTCAGTGTTTATTTAAAAACACCAAATTATGCAGAATATAAGATAGTAAATATTTAATTGATCAGTTGTCAACACAATATATAACAATACAATATATACAGTGTGATTTTACTTCAAAATCCAACAATTTGACACAAAATGATAACTGCAAATCCTGGAGTTCAGTTGTTTCTGTGAATTGCAGTGATCCATTTGCTTCTTTTTTCTGTAGCTTTCGGCAGTCTTTAAATATATACCTCGGGTTTTGTGTCAAAGGTATTTGTACAGTAAATCACAAAGCCCTTTCCCGTTTTGGATGTGTTTTGTGTGTTTTTCGCGGCATTCACGCTGAAAACCAATGCTGCCGCTCAGTCTTTTGCCACTCAGTGGGTGGGAACAGCAGCCATAACGGTCGACGATGACGTCACGTGCATACCCTCTATATCTTGCAATTCTGACTTTTTAACTCGCAATTGCGACTTTATATCACACAATTTGTTGTCTATGGAAACATGCTTCCATAGACAACAAAGCGATCAAAACAGCGAAAATCCCAGCGCTGTTGAACTGTTATATTCGCACTCTTGGAACTCTGCCCAGTCTATCAAAAGAATATTTCAACAGTTAGTTTTAGTGCTCTAATTTGATTGGCCAAGGGTCCATCCATCAGCACTATGACGTTTAAACGCTGTTAGCATCGCTACATACTTCCCGTATCTTACTTTGGCGTCTTTTCTGGAACTATTTTCATTGGCAGAGTAAAACAACAACAAAGACTCTTGCTCGCGCGATATTGATTAAATATATTAAAGGGCCTCTATGTAATAATGACACCCAGTGTTCAAAATAGGTACTGCAGTCCAAATTCAAAATATTGTTTGGCCCGCCCCCTCGTTCAAAGACGCGGTTGCCAGCAACAATAGGGAGCGCAATTCACAATGAAAGCTGAGGAGACTTAAACACTGTAAGCTGATGAGTTGATTTATCTGTTTTAATATGCTGTTGTTCATAGAGATATTTAGATGGATTCAGAGGTTTTTTAGGTCAAGTAGAATCTGCATTCTCTGACCAGTTTGTTTGTTGGTTTCCATGGCTGCAATACGCGGTGTTTTCCGCCAACTGGCAACCTGTGATGTCGAAATACTATTGGATAAACTAGCAGCTCATGTTTCACACAGACCAAAACAAAGACAGACATTCCGACACGGAACGCACATTTTCAAAGTATAATATCTGGCTGTAGCATTGTTTTTCTGAGGAACAAGTAGGTGAACTTAGCATATATCAACCTAAATATCTAAATATCTGCAAACATATCGGGGTATTTTTATGCTTTATTGAAGTACAAATCTTACATAGAGCCCCTTTAAGTTGAATGAACACGCTGCATAGTGGCGCGTTTTATAGAGCTGGTGAGTGGTACTCGTGATTCTGACCGGGGCTAGTTGTCACATTTTTTTACATTTATCTCGTAGCAGTGGGTTTATTTTTGAAACAGAATTTATGTATTCAGGAGTTAATGTGTTTATATAAACCTTGAATTGCAAGGAAAGGTAAAACATTTTTCTTTGGATTATTTCACACTGCGTAAATGGTCACAATTGAATCTGCCATTAAATTATTCATCAGTTTTAGGTACATTTAAACAGCAAGATAATTATGATGCACATAATGATTTATGAAATAGCAAAAATGGAAAAGATAACATGAAAAATAAATTTTTCAAACCATTGTTTTGGCTAACATATTTTAATTATGTACACTACCATTCAAAAGTTTGGGGTCAGTAAGATTTTTTTAATGTTTTAAAAGAAGTATCTTCTGCTCTGATTAAAAATACAAACAAAAACATTAATATTGTGAAATATTATTCCAATTTAAAACAGCTGTTTTCTATGTCAATATACTGTAAAGTGTAATTTATTTCTGTGATCAAAGCTGTATTTTCAGCATCATTACTCCAGTCTTCAGTGTCACACGATCCTTCAGAAATCATTCTAATATGATGATTTGATGCTCAAGAAACATTCATTATTATTATCAATGTTGAAAACAGTTATTTACATTTTTATTTCATGATGCTATGATGAATAGAAAGGTCAAAAGAACAGCATTTGTCTGAAATCTAAATCTTTTGTAACATTAAACACTACCGTTCAAAAGTTTGGGGTCAGTAAGAATTTTAATTTTATTTTTGGGGGATAGAAATAAAATTAATCAATACTTTTATTCATCAAGGATGAGTTAAACTGATCAAAAGTTACAGTAAAGACAATTATAATGTTAGAAAATATTCTATTTTAAATAAATGCTGTTCTTTTGAACTTTCTATTCATCGAAGAGTTTTGAAAAAAATTTGTACACAACTGTTTTCAACATTGATAATAATAATGAATGTTTCTTGAGCATCAAATCATCATATTAGATTGATTTCTGAAGGATCATGTGACACTGAAGACTGGAGTAATGATGCTGAAAATTCAGCTTTGATCACAGGAATAAATTACACTTTACTGTATATTGACATAGAAAACAGCTGTTTTAAATTGGAATAATATTTCACAATATTACTGTTTTTGTTTGTATTTTTAATCAAATAAATGCAGGCTTGGTAAGCAGAAGATACTTATTTTAAAACATTAAAAAGTCTTACTGACCCCAAACTTTTGAACGGTAGTGTATATAAAATGACACCAGATGACAACCTGACCTGACTTATTTAAATACAATTATTAAAAAAAATACTCTTGTTTCAAGAAAACGTAAACTTTTCGGTTAAAATTAACTTACAGTTTTACCTTTGCTAATGTGGTTTATTTGCCCATTGAGCCGTAACAAAAAATGTGATGATATATTGTTTGTTGATTATAACAAAAAGGATTATATGACTGAGATACAAAACTTTTGACAACTTTTTTCATGTGACAGCTAGCCCCAGTCTCTCCACAGTTATATTGTATGGTTACCACTATGGTATTTAAACATCTAAAAACAAAACATGGTACTACCATAGTAGTTTCTGGTACTTTATTGTTGTCTCCTGTGGTTCAGGCAGCCTGTGTCTCTGTAGCAGGCCGCTTCAGTCCATCTGTCTCATCTCTGGGCAGCCAACAAACACACTCGCACCCCAACGGTGTTACCAGCCCTGCCCACTATATAACTGGATTTGTTATTAAGTCATATCCAGATTTTCATGACATGACTTTGAAGAGGGTGAAATGAGATCAGCCGTGTTTCTCTGAAACCCTCGAATCTGAGTAAGCCACAGGATTTCCCACAGAGAATGAACGAAGAGCTCTTGCAGGATGAAGAGAGGAGGAAGATAAGAGAGGAAGAGACACAAAGCAAAGACTAGGTTGAAGATCCTTGTGGTACGGGCCAGAGGAGATGGAAAGAGGAGCCATGTGGCGTGTTAGTTGTTCGGTTAATCCTAAACTGCTCCCGGATGGGGTCCAGACATGGGGGACGGTGAAGAAAGGACTGGCTGGAGGAGTTAAAGGGAAAAGGAAGATGTTCTCTTTTTCTTTGCGATGTCGGATTGGAGTTATCAGAGGAAGGGTTAAAGGTAAGACATGAGAGAATGTGCATAAGGTGTGGTGATGTTTGTACAGGTAAAGGGTGAATTGTATGTGTAGGTGCTGTATATATTATGAGTATATATATTTATACTCATGCTAAAATGATTCTGTCTGTAATTTTGTAAAATATTTTTATGTTTTTTATTTGTGTGGGTCTGAGAAATGAATCCAAGCTGTGGTCCTGTATGGGCCATTCTACAGAATTGGTGCAAACTGCTGTTCCACAACCAAAAAACACATTTAAAAAGTGTTTAAGTATTCAAATTTTTAGATGTTTACTAAGATCCTTCTATTATCTATTGAAACTCACATTAATATTTAAAATATCAGTAAGCTTAATACATATAAAATCATCATTTATTGGGTATTTTCAATTGGGAGGTGGCTGTCCCGAAACCCTAACCCCTAAATTTCAACTTGTGAAAATATTGAAATAATTTTTGCAATTTTTTACATTGTTTAAAAAATTATTATTATTTTTTTTTAAAAAGTGAAGTTAAAAAAATATTTATTTTATATTTTATTTTTAAATCATGAAACTTTATGTAAACAAATAAAAATAAAAAGTGTTCCGCTGACTCCTGCATTTTCATATCACTACCGAAACAGTGTATGTTTTAGTTCATTGGCTGAGACTGATTTTAACCACACTTCTACATTTTGATCAGGAAATATTTGCGTGTCCTTCTCTCTCATAGTCTTTTTCATTGTAGATAGGTCCATCATTTTGAGTTAAATGTGTTCAAAAGTCTGAAAATCTGTGTGTAATTTTAAGGAACGTCACTACCAAACACCTTTTTTTCTGCAATTTATCAAACTTTTTTGGGTGTTATTCCATAAAGTTTAGTTATTTTGTGTGTACAACTGTTCAGAACTGTGCTAGCTAAACATTGTGCTGATTATCATATTTGAGCTAGTCTCAAAAGTATCTAAAATTGTCACTACCAAAACATGTGGTGAAGTTTCGGTAGTGACAAAACACATAATCCTTTATTTGGGGAGATAAATAAAATTTTAGTACAGTTATGCAAATCATTAGTATTTTAATATGTTTTAGTATGCGAGTTAAAATTCTGTAATGTGATGTGGTCACTACCAACACATTACTGTCACTACCGAAAATGTGTAGTCACGACCGAAACATGGGATTTTGTCCAAAAAAAAGTATATTAAATTATCAACTAAGATGTTATGATAGTGTTTGGTTTAATATATATTCAAACTAATGAATCCTTAACTTTGAAATCAGTATGATTAACTTTTTGCCTTTTACAAAGAAAGATTGGATTCAAAATACAACAAATCTCATTTAAATATATTGTTAAAATTGTAATTGTTATTGATTTACCTGTGAAAACGTTTTTAGAAAATAGCAAAAAATATATATTTACAAGGTAGATGTAAACATAATCTTAATAGGTCAGTGTAACTCTTATTAAATTATTTATTATTGTGTTTCAGTAGTTTCAAATTTGGGGAGAGGAAAAATATTCCAAAACTTTCTGAAAATACAATATGAGAATTAACTGCACAATTACCAGAAATGTGTATCTTGGATATTATACAATTTGCATACCTACAAAATTTGTGGAAAAATACATATTTCTTCAAGATGTTTCTAACTCTGACTTTGAACCAATTCTGTAGAATGGCCCATATCAGCTTAAGTGACCTACAAAAACAACATCCGACCACATGGGGGCTGTAAAGTGTCAATGACTTGAAATTCTCTGCAGGCTTACAGAAAACACAGAAATATTTCACTTTTACTGCATTCTTGTCACCACATTAGATTACAAAGTATCAGTTATTTGAGAGAGAGAACATTGTACTATTGTAACACTGTAATATTGTGAAATATTGTTGCAATGTAAAAGAACTCTTTGCTATATTAATATATTGTAAAATGTAATTTATTCCTGTGGTGGCAAAACGAAATTTTCAGCATCAGTACTCCAGTCTTCAGTGTCACATGATCCTTCAGAAATCATTCTAATTTAATAATATTTCACAATATTACTTTTTAACTGTATTTTTGATAACAAATGGTGAGCATAAGAGAATCTTTCAGAAACATAAAAAATCATAATTATTCCAAACTTTTACTGGTAGTGAACGTTTTATCATACCGTGAACATATGAAGAAAATAGTGATCATAACTGATGTTAAACTGCAGAATTCAAAATCCCTCCCCTTTATTTTGGCAGTGTGACTTTTGTTCAATATTTTGTATGTTGTGTGTCATTTGTTGTTGGGGAAGGAGTTTATTTCGGTGTTATAGAGAGAAGAATGTGTGGAATGTTTAGATGGGTGAGACAGGTGTTCGTCGTCTCTCACAGACACATGCGGCTGTCATGACAAAATACCCCCACCAACCCCCAAAAAGTGAAATTTGAGACAGATTTCACATAGACTTGCTTTTGGTTTGACCCTTTTATGGCTTCTTATATAATTATACTAGGAGGCTGTTGAATGCTTGAATCTGATTGGCTGACGAACGTTCTAAGGTTTGCACTTATTTTCAGGGAAACGCGCGGCTAAAGTAGTTCCAGGCAGGTATTGACCGCATATCACTTCGCCAAATGATTTCAGTTATTTCAATGGTCTTTACAGCCGACAACAGCAAATGAACCAAAACCCACAATGACACTGACTAATCAAATAAATATGGTAAACAACAGGATAAAAACTACACATTTTTCCATGATTTTTGACAACACACACCTAGGCCAACAGTAGGGAGTGACACACACTCACACAGAAACGTGTTGTCAGCCCTGCTCTTACGATTTTATCAGCAAAATAGTTTAACAACTTAAAAGCTACATGACATTTCTCACTAGCGAGGTAATAACGACGCTGTTTTTGAAGCATATAAACTTACAGTTTCGCTAGTAGAGACGCAGCTGCCGTACACTTGAGAGACACTTGAGTGTTGAGATGCACAGACTCAGGTAATCGCATAGGCTTAATCTCTCTCTCTCTCTCTCTGCATTAATATTCAGCAATCAATGGCTCAAGCCTCCATTACTAGTTCTAAAATGATGTTTTGGAATTAACAACAGGGCCTTGGGATTAGATGCGTAAGAAATTAGTCCTACACAAAAGAGCGTTTTAAGGACAAAAACCTGACAAATGTCTTGAAATACAACATCTGAACAATGGCAACCGTAGTATAAGCAGCAAATTTGATGACGGGCCGTTTAATTATAAGAAGAATAATTCAAACCTGAGGCGTTTTTCCAGCGGAATTGGGCTGCTTTAAAACTGTTTCCATGGGTTGTTTTTCATATCGCGGGTTGAAGCGACCCCAAATAACATGATATTTAGCTGGAATGCGAGTTTTACGTTGGGAACCCTGCCAAAAACGTGGATTTTACCCCCCAGAATGCGATTTTTACAGGGGGACCCCTTGAAACGCTATTGGGCAAGTTTTGGGCTAGTTTTGAAGTGAAGTGAAGTGAAGTGACATATGGCCAAGTATGGTGACCCATACTCGGAATTTGTGCTCTGCATTTAACCCATCCAAGTGCACACACACAGCAGTGAACACACACACCGTGAACACACACCCGGAGCAGTGGGCAGCCATTGCTGCGGCGCCCGGGGAGCAGTTGGGGGTACGGTGCCTTGCTCAAGGGTCTCACCTCAGTCGTGGTATTGAGGGTGGGGAGAGCGCTGGACATTCACTCCCCTCACCGACAATCCCTGCCGGACCTGAGACTCGAACCCATGACCTTTGGGTTACAAGTCCGACTCTCTATCCATTAGGCCACGACTGCCCCACGATTGCTTTTGAGTAGCAATTGGGCGGGTTTTGTTGTGAAAACTTGGCAGCCCTGCTTAGGGTGTGCATTATTTTTTAATAATTAAACGGCCCGTTCAAAATTTCCATTTAGTGCATCTTTTTGTTTTTGTTTTGGCATTTATTTGATGAAAATACAGTAAAAGCTGTCATATTGTGAATAATTACAAAACAGTTTTAAGAATATATAGTAAAATGTAATTTATTCCTGTGATCAAAGCTGAATTTTCAGCATCATTACTCCANCTCACCTCAGTCATGGTATTGAAGGTGGGGAGAGCGCTGGACATTCACTCCCCTCACCGACAATCCCTGCCGGACCTGAGATTCGAACCCATGACCTTTGGGTTACAAGTCCGACTCTCTATCCATTAGGCCACGACTGCCCCACGATTGCTTTTGAGTAGCAATTGGGCGGGTTTTGTTGTGAAAACTTGGCAACCCTGCTTAGGGTGTGCATTATTTTTTAATAATTAAACGGGCCGTTCAAAATTTCCATTTAGTGCATCATTTTGTTTTTGTTTTGGCATTTATTTGATGAAAATACAGTAAAAGCTGTCATATTGTGAATAATTACAAAAGTTTTAAGAATATATAGTAAAATGTAATTTATTCCTGTGATCAAAGCTGAATTTTCAGCATCATTACTCATTCTTCAGAGTCACATGATCCTTTAGAAATCATTCTAATATGCTGATTTGCTGCTCAAGAAACATTTCTGATTATTATCAATATTGTAAACGGTTGTGATGTTTTTTGGAAACCGTGATACATCTTTGTCAGGATTCTTAAACTGTAAATTTACCATGGTAAAATGTTGCAAGGGCTGTTTCACACTAGTCTCTCAGCTGCTAAAAGAAGGAGAACGGGGCACGTGAGAGGGAGACAGACAGATAGGGAGGAGGAAGTGTTTGTGCGTGAGGCACGTGGGGGCTGAGAGAGTAGTGAGGGGGTTTGGCTGTGCGCTTAATATTTGTGTCTACATTAGCTTGCCGGTAGGAAGATACTCTCGGGCAAGACTGTGTGTGTGTGTGTGGACGGAGATGATTAATAGGACATTTCAGGAAGGAAGAGCACGAGTGAAGAGTAAGAAGCTCAAAAAGTGAGGGAGGAGTGGCAGAAAGGAGGGAGGAGAGGAGAGATTCTGTCCGGGGCTGAAGCACTGGAGCGTTCGGATACGTTCCCATACTGCAGCGCTGTCATCGCTGGATAAACTACCATCTGCTTCAGAAACCCAGGGCTGAGTCTGTGCGAGCGGATCACATGTGTTTTACGGATGACTGACTGGAGACTGGTTGCATGTTTGGACTGGAAAGAGGAAGAGACCACGTTATGCTGTTTGGAAAGAGCAAATTGGAGTGACACCGGAATGTTTTAGGAATAATCCAGTTCTACCTATGCAACACACTTTTTCAGTCACTCATTCATGCATTACACTCTTACAGTCGCTCATGTGTACCTTGCAGAGATTCAGATGATCTTCATGGAATTGTAACAGGATCTTTGCAACAGGATCGGCTGTAGATAAAACCACAGAGATCTGAATCTTCTAGGCTGAATGGATTCATCTAGTCTGCTTGTGTTCCTCAGGAATATTGTTTTATTGCTTTTCAAAGAAGATTCATCCTGTATGAGTATCTCTAAGGAATCCTAGCTGAAGTTACACATGTATTGTGGCTTGACTTGATAGTTTAATATGATCATTTCCAGTTGTGCGCTTTAACAAACAGTCAATTGAGTTAGTTCCTACACTGTTGTGTGGCAGAATGGAATTGTGACATTCCCATGATGCTGTGTGGCTTTAGGAGAGAGGGTCGCAACAATAGTGGTGAGTCATGTTGATCATTTTTCTAAATCTTTTTCATTTCATTTGTCATGTACCAAATTGGGGTCAGGAAGATTGTTTAATGTTTTTGAAGGAAGTCTCTTCCGCTCACCAAGGCTGCATTTATTTGATCAAACATATAATAAAAACAGTAATATTTGTGAAATATTATTACAATATAAAATAACCATTTTCTATTCCAATATATTTTATAATGTAATTTATTCCTGCGATTCAAAGCTGAATTTTCAGCATCATTACTTCAGAACAGCATTAATATTTTGATACAAATGTCTTTACTGTCACTTTTGATCAAATTAATGCGTCCTTGTGAAATAAAAGTATTATTTCTTTTAATCTCTAAAATAAAAAAATCATACTGACCCCAAACTTTTGCAAAATGCAAATTTATTTATTTAGCAAATTATTTTTACACCCACCTTCTTTAGATACCCAGATTACCCTTTCAAAAATTGACTGTGGTGGTACTATGGTATCAGTTGGTATTTTGTGGTAATAATTACCATGGACCTGAATGATTACCATTCATATACCATGGTATTTACATTATACTCCCAAGGTAATACTCTATGGAAAATATATGATGACTATAATTTATTTTTTGCTGTATGTGAAGAAGAACCCTTACCGTAAACATTTCAATAACTGTACAAGAATCATTTCAAACCTAATAAATATTGAAATATTATTATAATTTCAAATAACTGTTTACTATTTGGATATATTTGAAAATGTCATTTATTTCTGTGATGCAAAGCTGAATTTTCAGCATCATTACTCCAGTCTTCAGCGTCACATGATTCTTCAGAAATCATTCTAATATGATGATTTGCTGCTCATTTCTGATTACTAGTACATGCCCAAAACAACAGTATTTTTGGTACTTTTATGTTTGTGTAAGCTTAGGTTTGAAATGATTTAGTCTTGTACTGTTAATGAAATGCTTATGGTCAGGGTTCTTCTTCACATACAGCAAAAAATTAATAATATTCATCATACGTTTTCTTTTAAATCAAACCATTAATAATGTAATTTTTGCCAGAGGATCTGTTGTTCTGCAGGTTGTCGTCCCAGGCCCTGTTTAGTGTCCGCCATGGTCCTCTATGTAATTGTCTACTCTACTACGTATTGGGCCAGGTTAGAGGAGACCCACCCATTTATTAATTTTATCCTGGGCCGTGTGGTTTTCAGCTCCAGCACTGCTGGTAATGGAAAAGCCTGTTCAGAGCTGAGCGAGGGGTGACAACTGGGGCCGCTGTGGCCTCTATAAATAAAAACCCAACTCTGAAAATAGGCCCTGAGCTTCCATTTGCATTGTTAGAACATCATCCGTTTAACCTACATCAGGATTGGTGTCAACACAGCCAGGGCCGTCAGAGTGGCTTGCTCCAAATTAGTTTCAGAGTTTTAATAGACTTGGAAAATTGAGTTATCCTGACCCATAATGACAGTTTTACTCTGCTGTGACTTTCAGAGATGATGCTGTGTGTGTGTGTGTGTGCGTGCGTGTGTGTGTTATATAACAAGTGCTGATTTTGAATACTCGTAGATGTGTATCTCCTGACTGTTAAAGCAGTGGTGTGATGTTTTGAGCCTTTGACCCCTTAAACAAACCATCTGGGTGATGTTTGTTTGTTTAGCCTTTTGGCCCAAAGAGCAGCTGAACCATCTTTATTGACCAAAAGGAGATTTATGAATTGTTAACACTCAGGTTGGACTATCATGTTGGGACTGGCTGACCTTTATTTATTAAGTAGCACACAAATTGCCTCTACATCAAGTTCTTATTCTTGTCAATTTCAACCATGCACATAACGTTTCATAGATTGTATAAATAATGTGTTGTGAGATGGATTGGGAAGCTTCATGGTTTAATAACAAATGTAAAATATAGTTGCAGGCAGCGTTTATGGGGCCAAGCACCGGTTCAGCAGCAAGCTCAGTGCAGGAAGAGCAAAAACAGCAGAAAAAGAATATACTGGAACAACAGATATGACCTAAAAGGTTCAGGGCTCTTGGGATTACAGATTGCGCCACTCAGTTGACGCTGATTCCGGGCTGCTGAGGAGAGCCTTCAGTATGAGAATGAGCACACAAAAGCATTACTTAATATTTTAACCAGATTATCATGCTGAGCTAACTTAATGTTAATGTAGCTTATGGTTAACCTGATCGTTGAAGAGCCAAATTGGAAAGAATGGCAACTGCTTAGCATGCCTACCAATTAGGCATGGCCAACTTTGGAGAGATATTTCTCAGGAACGGTAGTTAATATAAAAAATCTGTTCAGTCATTTCTGTGCTGCTCGGTCCAAAGATCATCTGAGCTGATTTTGGGCGAAATTTGTAAGAGTAGTAGAGAAAAAACAGCTCATTTGCTTCAATATGGTGCAGAGTCACATTGTTGGAAATTGACAAATTAGTTATTGTCGGAATCTGCATAAATTAAGGAATGTAATGACACAAAGAAAACAAAATTTGTATTATAAGCGTTTTTGCAAAACAACCTTATATCCCTGTGTTAAGTGTTTATTATAATGCGTTGTATTCAGTTAGGTCAACTTCTCAGGTTCCTTCAGGAGATGCCTATGATAATACTTACCGAATTTTCTGCCGAAATGTCAAATTGTTTAAAAGATATTGCAATTTATGATAAAATTGTAAATGGTGGTTCATCCTGGCAAAATCGGTATCCCTGGATTCGGCATGACACAAAGAGTCCATAGACACCAAGATCATGATTGTCAGAAAGATCAAACTATCAGAAAGTTATTAGCAAAATTAGCCATTTTTCAGATCTCATGAGTCATGACCTATAGGTGGCACTGTTCCTAAATTTGGCACGAACCCTCAGATCATAGTTCTGATGAAGCGTACCAATTTTAGTTTCGATTGCTCAAAGTTTGGCCGAGATACAGCCTCTGAACCAATTTTGGGTAAACCTCATTACGTTTGCGACATCATAACTTTTGAACAAAGATGAATTTAAATAATCATAATATCTGTGTGGCTCGGTCAAAAGATCATCTGTGCCAATTTTTGTAAGAATTACAGAGGATTTGAAGGAGCAGCAGCAAAAAAACTGAATACCGTACTTTCAAAATGGCCACTACTGTAATGGGTAGAGTCTTCTCTTCTTCTTCTCTTTCTTTCTTTATTTATAAAGCACTTTCACAACTATCAGTTGATCCAAAGTGCTGTACAATACAGCTAGAATAAAAGGAATAAAAGACAACAAAGCATTGAAACACATCATAACAATACAATTTACATGACTAGATAAAAGCTATTGACAGAAGATGATTTTGAATACAGTATTTAAATACAGGCAAAGAGGGCGCAGCTCTAATACAAGCTGGTAAATTGTTACTTAGACTAGGACCAGCAACAGCGAAGGCTTGATCACTTCTGCAATGGAACCTAGATCTAGGAACAGAGAGGAGACCAAGATGACTGGATCTTAGGGACCTATTTGGTTTACAATTAGAGATTGCCTCGGAGAGATATGATGGGGCTTGATTGTGCAGAAATTTAAAAACAAAAGTTAAAATTTAAAAAATAATTCTAGATTTGACTGGTAACCAGTTTAGTGAAATAAGAATGGGAGAGATGTGGTCGAACCTTCGTCTGCCTGTAATCAATCTTGCAGCAGCAATTTGGACCATTTGTAAACGCACTATAGAAGACTGACTTATACCATAGTATAGTGAATTACTGTAATCTAGACGAGATAGAACAAACAAGTGAATAATCTGTTCAAACTGTTTTACAGAGAGTAAAGATTAGATTTTTGATAAATGCCGGGGTCTTAATGTAAGATGTTGAATGTGATTAGCATGTTGAGAGGTATGCTAAATTTAATTTTTCTAGATCAAAGGGTTCAGAAGTTATTGCCTTTAGAAAAGTGGAATTTGAACTCATGGTGGCGCTACAAAGTTCGTCCTAGAGACTCCAAAATGGGTCAAAACACTATTTATTACCATCTCTACATTTGTGCCAAATTTCATAATTTTCCCATGTTTTGTTCATAGGGCTGCCATGGACTCCTATTGGGAAGGAATAATAATAAGAAAACTAACGGGTACAGTAGGTGCCATAATTGGCCCCTAATTAAGCACTGCTATTACATTACTTTTCAAAATTATGGGGTCAGTCTTTTTTTTTTTTTTTTTTGAAATTAATGCTTTTATTCAACAAGGATGCATTAAATTGATCAAAAGTGACATTAAATACAAAAAGATTTATATTTCAAATAAATGCTGTTCTTTGAACTTTCTATTCAACAAAAAGCCAAAAACAGTTATTTTAAATTGTAATAATATTTCACAATATTACTCTTTTTATTGGTGAGCAGAAGAGGCGTGTTTCAAAATGAATTCTACTAACTCCAAACTTTTGAACAATTGACCCTTCGCAAGACCCCAACCCCCTTAGTAACTGTTGCTTTGTTCGACAAGCCATGGCGCTGTCACGCCACACAGAGGGAAAAATACATCGCTGAGCAAAGAGGACACTGACAAAATGTTGACAGACAAGATAGAGCCGGTTACTTATGATATTAAAGGATTAGTCCACGTTCAAATAAAATTTTCCTGATAATTTACTCACCCCCATGTCATCCAAGATGTCCATGTCCTTCTTTCTTCAGTCGAAAAGAAATTAAGGTTTTTGATGGAAACATTCCAGGATTATTCTCCTTATAGTGGACTTCAACTGCCTCCAAACGGTTGAGGGTCAAAATTACAGTTTCAGTGCAGCTTCAAAGGTCTTTAAACGATACCAGACGAGGAATAAGAGTCTTATCTAGCGAAACGATCGGTCATTTTCGAAAAAAATACAACTGTGTATGCTTTATAAACACAGATGATCGCCTAATCCATTTAAACAAAGTCCCAGCTTTCAAACTGTGTATTTTTTTTAAAGAAATTCGAACAATAAAAACCGTTTTGTGGCTCTTTAAAGTGTCATGACCTGGTCGTGACAGATCGCTGTAGCGCCTCAGCTCAAGAGGCTCGTGAACTGATCATCTCTTCCTACTAGTTAATTTATAGCATCAAATAAACATGAATGAACATCAGAAGGAATGTTGTTTCAAACATGGAAAGACGTCAGTACACACCATTTTTCAAGTTCAAGTCCACCGAGGTTAATCTTCTAACTCCTGACTGCTTTGTCAGACAAAATGGCAGATTCGGCGTTATGATTGGTTAGATCGCTTGTCAATCAAACTCCCGGCGAAGGGTCAATTGTGTAAAGTCCAACAATTTCAGCTTTCCAGGATTAGCAAACAATGAAGAGAACAATTCTGACTTGTATCTTCAGACATGCCACAACTCATTTCACAACTCATGCCTCCATAATGTATCTTTCCAAGTGAAACAGGATATTCAATAACAAAAACAAAAACATAGGATAGGACTTACCAGAAATACACGAAGTACCAGAAGTACATGTTTACATTTGACTTCTCTTATTGTATATCCTGCTTCACTCAGAAATAAGTAAAACGGGTTGCAAACGCTGTTTCACGTTGAATTCAGAGTTCTAAATGTTATCAAAAAAAGATCAGTCCACATCTGATTATTCAGTAAAATGCATTTGTAATTTATTATCATAATTTATTTAATCATTTTGTGTTTCAGATGATGTCCCATACACAAAGGGAAGTAAAGATGCTGCAAGTGACAGTAGCGGCCTCACCAAGAGGTCCAGTCTCGCTGGTAAGTTGGCATGTGAACCGGGTCAGAGTTCACTCTTCCGACTCGAGTACAGCCGTTGCCGGAAGCCAGTGATTATAGTTTCTAAAGTTATAAATATGGATATTTTTCTTACAAAAAAACACATCGCTTTGCTTCAGAAGGTCTTAATTAACCCCTTGAAGTCCTATGTATTACTTCTATGATGGATGGATGAGCTTTTTTGGGCTTCAAAATCTAGGGTACCATTCACTGCCATTATAAAGCGTGGAAGAGCCATATTCTTTAATATAAACTTCTGATTGTGTTTGGCTGAAAGTCATATATGTATACCTAGGATGGCTTGAGGGTGAGTAAATTATGGGATAATTTTCATTTTTTGGGTGAACTAGCCCTTTAATGCTCCAGATGAACCCCTGCGCTGTTCGGCTCTAGATTGAGACTCTTTAGTAAGGAGTTCTGCGAGTCTCAGCACACATACAGTGCCTCATACCTTAAGGTGAAGAGACTGTTCGTCTGTGATAATGCTGATATTTGATGTCTTCGGACCGCTGCTATACCCCCTCAGTCGCTCTCTCTGTTCTTTTCTTTTTATCCGTTGGGCTTGAGGAATCTTGTCAGTTCATTTGTCTCTACTGATTTACCACACTGACATTCACTATCAGATGCTGGAGATATTTAATAGCAGTAATGAGCTCACATGGCTGCATCATAAAACCTTATCGAATAATTTTTCCTCATTTCGTCATACGGAATAGGATAATCTCTTATCCTTAATAGTGTTCTCATAACTGTTATGAGTGGAAACTAAATATTTGTGTTATTTACGGAAGTGTGTATTATATTGTTTTTATTATATATTTATTTTATAATGATAAATTCAACTGTTATTAATACATATGAATCAAAGAGAGAGATTTAATTTTTGTTATTAAAGTGAATACTTTGAAACCAGTGCAATTTTTCCTCATAAAAAGCATAACTGTTTATAAAAGCTATTGAAGAATTTGTCTTTATTCTGTCACAATGATTAGAGTCATTAGAAATTCTTCATCCAAAATATCTTCCCCTTAATAGTCCTCATAACTGTAATGAGTGTAAATTATTTCTATTTTTATTAAATCATATATAGTATTTGTAACAATTTAAGAAAATATGTATTGTTGTGAATATATTTTGTTTTTTGTGACAAAGNTTTGTGACAAAGAAATACCAATGCACTTAATTTTTTCCTCATTAAAAATACAATAACGTTCAAAAGTTTGAATTAAAAAAAAAATTTTAATTAATTTTTAAAAGAAATTAATTGAATTTAATTTAAATTTTATAAAGGATGTTAAATTGATCAAAAGTGACCGTAAAAACCCTTACATTGTTACAAAATGTATCACGGTTTCCACAAAATATGAATCAGCACAACAGTTTTCAACATTAGTAATAATCAGAAATGTTTCTTGAGCAACAAATCATCACATTAGAATGATTTCTGAAGGATCACGTGACACTGAAGACTGGAGTAATGATGCTGAAAATTCAGCTTTGATCACAGGAATAAATTACATTTTAAAACATATTCAAATAACAGTGATTTTAAATTGCAATAATAATTCACAATGTTACTGTTTTATTGTAATTTTGATAAAAAAAAACTCAACAACCCAAACTTTTGAACAGTAGTGTATATACACACACACACACACACACACGCACACACACACACATGCGAATAGTACTGATTCTGTCTAATGTGAAAACTTACCTAATTGTTTTCCTCATAAAAAACATTTTAGTAATGTGTAAAAAAAAAAAGAAAAAAAAAAGTGCTGGACATGGTTTGTGAAAATCACCCTTGTTTGTTCCAATAATATATAATTGTATTGCACACAGACTGCAATGCTACCATCTGTCCTTCATGAAATGGTTAAATGAATCTGAGTTCCATGTCACAATGCATGGTTACACAAGCCTCTCTGCAGGGCCCGCGGGTGGGTTACCTGCTGCGATGTCCGTGTGCTGGTGCATGTGTGTTTATTGTGTGTGTTTGTGTACGCACAGATGAGCAGAGAGGTGTGACGACGGTGGAACTGATTAAAAAAGAGGGCAGCAGTCTCGGCCTCACGATCTCTGGAGGTTGTGACAAGGAAGGCAAGCCAAGAGTGTCAAACCTAAGACCAGGAGGTCTCGCAGCCCGGTGAGAAATATACACCTGCTGATCAGTGACTCAACTGCCAGTAGAAAATTACATTTTTTGAAGGTTGCTCTTTTACAGCTCTCAGTTATGCTTCATTGGAGTACCAACTCATCCTAATCTCTTAAATGGTTCTCTTATTAAAATTGCTTGTGAGAGAAACAAATGGCTTTTAATTAATCTTAGATGCTAATCTTAGATTCTATGGGCCAGATTTACTACACAGGGCAAATTAGTGTGAGCGCAATTCCAAAAAAGCACAGATGGGAGTGGTAAGTTCTACACGTGATCTATTGACGTCGTGCAAATTAAAGAATACAAACGCAGCCGAATCATTTCCATAATGACCAACACAATCTACCAAGAGCAGCGCAAATTAGCGTCTGGTTTAAGACATGCTTTTTTGGGTGGTAAATAATGGCGCAATTATCTGTAAATTGACTAGCGCAAACCTTAGTAAATCACCTTGCATCTCCTCCCATAAATTTTGCGTCTGAACGGGAAAGTCCTACAAATGCAAAAAGGTCAGCCACAAAAATATCTCTGTCCACACCTTTTCAGCGCTAATTTTTCACTTTGCGTCTTTAGTGAATCCTTTTTTAACGCCAAAAGAGGATTTGCGCTGGCGCAAGCTGTAAGTAAATCTGGCCCTATGTTTTCTATTGTTGTTATTTTGTGTGTGTGTTTCAGGGCCGTAGCCACCATAGGCACTGGTGGCTACGGCCAATATTTTGATATTCTTAAAGGGGACCTATTATGCCCCATTTTACAAGATGTAAAATAAGTCTCTGATGTCCCCAGAGTGTGTATGTGAAGTTTTAGCTCAAAATACCTCACAGATAATTTTTTATAGCATGTTAAAGTTGCCACTTTTAGTGGTTGAGCAAAAACGAGCCGTTTCAGCGTGGGCCCTATAAATGCAAATTAGCTGCTGCACTCGGCCTAAGAGGGCGGGGCTTCAATAGCTCGTTCTCCTCTGTCAGGATTCAGTCACGACGCACTATAAATGTCAGAAACTGCGAATATATGCTGCATGGAGATAGAACAGGTATAGTTTAGTTAAATTACGGTTATAACTTATATTGTCGTCTTCTTTTTTTATCCACTAACTAACAAGCCTGTTGTACCATCTGAATGATGGCCAAAACTATACAGATGAGTTTTATGACGTTTATTGTACTTCACACAAAAGATGAAGCGTGCGTTTTTACTCTAGAAAATCTCTGTAAGAGCTTAATAAAACACAGTACAAGTGTGCATTAAAATATTATCCATAAACTCTCTCTTTTCCGTTGTTTTATCATCACCAACAAACATAGCGAAGAACACAGAAACACTCGTTACAACTAACAGTAAACGAATATATAAAGACCTTATGCCTTTCGGGTGGTGCTTAATAAACTTTATACACTTAAATAAACTCTGATGAACTATAATAAAGTGCTCTCACCTTCATTACTGCCGTATCCAGTATCACTCTGGAGGCTGTAAGCTGGATCACGAACAGTTTTTACTTGTATATCCTTGAGTAGAATATTTTTAACACAGTCTCTGTTTTGTATTGTCCCTTTGTATTGACATTCGTTCACAAAGCAGTCCAGTGTGAAATGATTCACGCAGACATAAACGAATTTCGACAGAATTGAGGGAGCATTTTCCTGGAAAACCAAGTTAATCCACCTCGTTTTCAGCAGCTCAGATTTAGGGAGTAAATGAAGAGAGTTATGTGGATTAATCCATCCAGCTACAGAACACCTAAAACGCTTGAGAGACATTCTCGTCAGTGCAGCAATGGCGGACTCGCCGTGAACGCGCTCAGGGCGGTTCTGTGTTCAAATGGCAGTGTCTGTCAACACTCGTGGGCGGAGCCTGTGGCTTTTGTGACGTCACACTGCCAGGAATCTGGAAATGGCTTGTTCTGAGACACTGCTTATGATTTATGGGGACTAAAAAAAAAATGAGTGGGTGGATTTTTATCACTGTAGGGTGGTTGTGTACACACACTGCCAACACACATTTATGTCCAAACACCATGCAAAAGTAAATTTTGCATAATAGGTCCCCTTTAATGCTGCTCTCCATTATGCCCTGCTCTGTTTGTTGTTAGGATGACAAACAGTTTAAAAATGTAAATTTTTTGCTGGTCTGCCTCAGCGGTCTAACAGCGCTCATCAAGGTCAAAATGATGGCCAATCAGATCAAAGAAGGTGGGGCTTACTGTTCACTGAAGACAAGTGTGAATTCCTACCTGACGCTTTTAGATTTTACAGATTTAAGTAGCAAAACATTTAAAGGTGCCCTAGAACCCTTTTTCACAAGATGTAAAATAAGTCTAAGGTGTCCCCTGAATGTGTTTGTGAAGTTTCAGCTCAAAATACCCCATAGATTCTTTTTATTATTAAATTTTTTAACTGCCTCATTTGGGGCATAATTAAATATGCGGCGATTCAGCGCGCGTCCCCTTTAAATGCTCGCGCTCCCCGCCCCCAAGCTCGCACTGTTGGAGAGATTTATAAAGAATGAAGTTGTATTTATGAATTATACAGACTGGAAGTGTTTAATAATGAAAAAACGACAGTCTTGTCTCCGTGAATACAGTAAGAAACAATGGTAACTTTAACCATATTTAACAGTACATTAGCAACATGCTAATTAAAACATTTAGAAAGACAATTGACAAATATCACTGCAAATATCATGATATCACGGATCATGTCAGTTATTATTGCTCCATCTGCCATTTTTCGCTATTGTCCTTGCTTGCTTACCTGCATAAAGTCTGTTGATTTGGCTGTGCTGCTCCAGACGTTAATACTGGCTGCCCATGTCTAATGCCTTGAACATGGGCTGGTATATGCAAAAGTTGGGGGCGTACATATTAATGATCCCGACTGTTGCGTCACAGTCGGTGTTATGTTGAGATTCGCCTGTTCTTCAGAGGTCTTTTGCACAAATCAAATTTAAATAAGAAGGAGGAAACAATGGTGTTTGAGACTCACTTTATGTCATTTCCATGTACAGAACTCTAAGGGTGTACTCACACTAGGCACGGTTGCCTTGAACCGAGCCCGAGCACGACTATCCCCCCTCCCCACTCCCCTGGTGGCCTGCACTCACATTGCACTTAACGTTCCAGGCCGAAGCACGCTTACGTCATATACGATGCAACTTTTTGAATGGAAGAAAACAGGAAGAAATGCACAGATACTGCCTAATATATTTATCATTTATGCCACGCAGCGATTTTCACTTGCACATATCAGAGAATTATTACAGCAGCTGATGTTAATGGTGGAATTTAAAGCTTTACTCACAAACTACAATTTCTGTTCATCAATAAGGTGAGGATCAGACCCGTTATAAACCCAAATACACTCAAATTAATTACATGAATTGATAAGTATACTATCAGAGAAGTAATAAATATGTTTTCCGTCGTAATGATGACAGTAGCGCACACAAAAGTAGTAGCTGTTCCATGCTCAGGCACGGTTTGCGCTCACACTGCATGCGAACCGCCCTCGAGCCCAACCGAACCGCGCTCTGGCACACCTCTTCCAAGCCTGCCAGGGCCGGCTAAACGAACCGCACCAGGGCATGGAACGGAGCACTCACACGGGTTTTGAGGGTCAAACGCGCTCGGGCACGGTTCAGAGCGCCTAGTGTGAGTACACCCTAATTATTAAACTATGCCAAGGTAAATTCAATTTTCTATTCTACGGCACCTTTAATATTCGACAACTGTTTTACAATGGATATGTTCAACGACCCACAGTAAAATACCATAGTGAAAAAAAACTATACCAAAATATATTTAAAATATATTTATTTCATACTAAGTATACTTCAAACCCATTAACATATTTATTGACATATCACTTAAAGGCACACTATGTAGTTTTTCACCACTAGAGGTTGCTTATTCAAAACAAAGGTGCAGCTTGATGACGCCAAGATTGAGCACGGATTCTTGGGAGTTGTCATCTTCACCTCACAGCCGTTGGAAAAGAATCGGGATGGGACTCGGGCATAAATCATGTTCATGGATGAGATTCTTAACGTTACTGTAGTATGAAGCAGAGCAGGGCCGAGTGTTGTGGGAGCTGAATGAGGCCGCTGGAGCGATTGCTAATGAGAGACGAGCGCAACACATGCCTCGAGAGCAGCAGAGCTTTTATTATGCCACAGTTGCTGCTTCCGCTTCTTCCGTTCAAGCGTATGTGGTGTAAAGCAGTGCTGTTTATCATATTAGATACATTTGTGTGTTGAAAGTTGTTATAATGCTACTCTGAGCTTTCACTCGGCAGTTACTATGAGACACTTGTTGCACACTACAGTAAGCTAGATCGATATTAGGCATGGTAAAACATGGTACTCACAGTAAATCGAGAAAATTAGATTTAAACAATAAGACTTACTTTGTTGAGCTATATAACATGATTAGTTTTCTGTCGATAAATGTTAGTATCTAAACAGTTGCTCACCTGTCTAATAAAACACACAATATATTAAAGTGTCTTTGGTGTTTCCATGGTTTCTACAAAATTAAAACGGAAATCGAGGGTAACGTGGGTATGATGTCATTGATAGGCGACGCACGGTCCGCGTCCTTGTTAAAATTGCTTATTTCTCTGCATTTAATCATTCTTGGAAACATTTGGGATAATGTAAGTACATAAGTCAACAAAATATAGCCAATAACATTGTTCTAGTGGTTTTTGGATACTTTAATCCAAAAATCTTACATACTGTGCCTTTAAATGGATGACTTCACAACTATAGGCTACAATTAGACATAAAACGTCTTTTATTGTTCTAATTTCTTCTTTATTCCCTTAAATCCCTTTTAATCCTTTAATTTTTTAATTAACCCCCAAAATAAAAATGCAACTTATGCAAAATGTGAATAAAAACTATAATAGTATCTCAATGATAGTAAAACAGCAGTGGTGTAGTGTGTGCGATGCCCCATGTTTACTCACACAGCTCTTTAACCTCAGGATGTGGGCTGCTCTATCACATCAGCCTCTAGTGTGACAGGCTGACGCAGTCCTAACGTGACCGCTCTCTTTCTGTCACACACACACACGAGGAAGATTGTAGCTGAATGGTCATGCTGACCTGTAGGCAGCCGCAGGATTGATGTGCATATTCCTGAATGCAGAGTTGCAGCCAGGTGATATAAACCTTGTGACTCTGTGTTTGAGTTTACAGCTAATGCTCTTATATTATCAGTTTATCAAGGTCTAGTGCTAGTCTGCTTACATCACACATATTTGCACTCACACGACAACACGGGTACCTGCTGCACAATGCAAACACACCTTTCTGCTGCAGATCCAGTGTGGTGAGGATTGGCCATGTTAGTGCAGCCATATTTATGGAATTAATATTGTGCTTTCGATTTAGATATGTGAATAAAAGAGTTAAAAGGCTATAACAATCTGATAAGCTGAATGTCACTGCTGATAGTAGAGTTTTATACACTACCGTTCAGTTCGGGGTCGGTAAGATTTTTTTTAAAGTCTCAGTCTCAGCATCATAATATTGCTAAATATTATTACAATTTAAAATAAAAGTTTTGTATTCGAATACATTTTATAATGTAATTTATTCCTGTGAATCAAAACTGATTTTTCAATTTTTCAACAACATAATATTACTAAATATTATTACAATTTAAAATAACTGTTTTCTATTTGAATATATTTTATTATGAAATTTATTCCTGTGATGCAAAACTGAATTTGCAGCTTCATAATATTGCTAAATATTTTTACAATTAAAAATAACAGTTTTCTATTTGAATATATTTTATAATGTACTTTAGTCCTCTGATGCAAAACTGAATTTTCACATTTTCAGCATCATAATATTACAAAATATTATTACGATTTAAAATAACTGTTTTCTATTTGAATATATTTTATAATGTAATTTATTCCTGTGATGCAAAGCTGAATTGGGCAACATCAACATGCATTCTTGCTTATTAAAAGTATTAATTTCTTTAAGAAAAAAATCATACTAACCCCAAATTTTGATTTGTAGCGTTGTAAAATTGTGATGTTTAATATGGCAGCTGTGGGAATGAAAGACTTTTATTTAAAAACCACTTGTTTTTTAAGTTGTGTAGTTTTTTAGTATAATTTGAAATGAAGAGGCATACTATTGTTGTCAGATCTTATAGGCGATTTGAAATATGTTGCTGAAACATAATCTTCACAAATAACTGTGGCGATGTGAGCTGCACTTGTATGTTATGGATTTAAATAGCATTTTCCAAGATGGCCAACGAACGAACTGACATGCCTTAATAGGACTTACTAAATGCAGGTTTCATACTATTAAAGTGGCCCGTATCATTGCATGTAACTATGGCCTGTGCGAAACATTCAGAGGATGCTTTTATACAAAGCAACTTACAGTATGTTGCATTCAGGTCACTTTTTTTGCATTCCCTGAACTTAAAAAACTTAAGAATCTACTATGCATGTTAACATATTTTATCACTGCATGCATTGTTCAATCTTCCATATGTGTGTGTCTGTGTCAGGAGTGACCAGCTCAATGTCGGCGACTACATAAAGTCAGTGAACGGGATAAACCTGTCCAAGCTCAGACATGATGAGATCATCAGCATGCTGAAGAACATCGGTGAGCGTGTGGTGCTGGAGGTGGAGTATGAGCTGCCTCCATTCGGTACGGACACAAACACACACACGCACGCATCTCCAGAATTCAAATTTATAATATTGTGAAATATTATTGAAATTTAAAGTGCTCTATTTTTATATATTTTAAAATATAATCTATTCCTGTGATCAAAGCTGAGTTTTCAGCATCATTACTCCAGTCTTCAGTGTCACATGATCCTTCAGATATGTAAGGGACTTTTCAGTAGAGTCCTCAAGTAATATGTGACAATTATATTGTGGCATTAGAGTTTATGGTGCTGTGAAAGTAAACATATGTAGATTTCAGTGTGTAGAGCTGTGACAGTAACACAAGCTGTTCTCTGTGTCTTTAGCTCCCAGCAGTCCCTGCAGCGTCATCTCGAAAACTATCGAAGTGTGCTTGGAAAAAGAAGGCAACAGCTTTGGCTTCGTTCTGAGAGGTACTGAATCACCATCAGACACCATGAAATGTCATTACATTAATATAAAACTGAGGAAAAATACATCAATGATGGCTTGAAATCAAACTAGCCATTATTTGAAATTATGTTACAAAGAATAATCCAGGTTTAATATAATAGTGTTTCCCAAACTGGGGTTCGTGAGGGAAACTGCAGGGCGTTTTGTGCTAATAATGCATTAAATCATAAAAAAAAAATCACCAAGGCTGCATTTATTTGATCAAAAATAAGTAAAAAACTGTGTGAAATTTTATTATAATTTAAAATACATCTTCTAATTTATTAGATATTGTAAAAATGTAATTTATTCCTGTGATCAAAGCTGAATTTTCAGCATCATTACTCCAGTCTTCAGTGTCACATGATCCTTCAGAAATCATTCTAATATGATGATTTGCTGCTCAAGAAACATTTCTGATTATTATCAATGTTGAAAACAGTTGTGCTGCTTCATATTTTGTGATTATTTTCAAGATTCTTTGATAAATTGAAAGATCAAAAGAACAGCATTTATTTGAAATCTAGAAATCTAGAAATCTGAAATGTCTTTACATAAATATTTCAAATGTTACGACCTTAAAACTGAGGAAAAATACACCAATGAGGGTTTGAAATCAAACCAGCTATTACTTGCAATTATATTTTTAAAGAATATTCCAGGTTTAATACAACAGGATTTCATGAGGGAACTGTAGTTTTTTTTTCCAAATAATTAAATTCAATAAATCATAAAAATGCCAAATTAAAATAAATAATTTTAAAATAAAATCTAAATAAAAAATTAAATAGTTAATGGACCCTTTTCACAAACTGTGATGATGTGTTTCCACAGTTATCTACGGAAGAGGATTAGGGCCAAGCAATAATAAAAAAATAAAACCATCTCGAGATTAAAGTTGTTAAATTTCGAGAAAAAACTCGTAAAATTTCGAGAAAAAAGTCTAAATAAAATGTTGAGAATAAACTTGTTAAATTACGAGAAAAAAATAGTTACATTTCGAGAAAAAGGTCGAGATAAAATGTTGAGAATAAACTCGTTAAATTACGAGAAAAAAACTTGTTAAATTTCAAGAAAACAGTCGAGATAAAATGTTGAGAATAAAGTCATTAAATTACGAGAAAAAAGTCGTTAAATTACGAAAACAAATCCGTTAAATTATGAGAGAAATGTCATTAAATTTCGAGAAAAAAGTAGAGATAAAATGTTGAGAATAAAGTCATTAAATTACGAGAATAAACTCATTAAATTACGAGAAAAAAAGTCGTTAAATTACGAGAACAAATTCGTTAAATTACGAGAATAAGTTAATTTGATGACTTTATTCTCAACATTTTATCTCGACTTTTTTCTCGAAATTTAACGAGTTTTTTCTTCTAATTTAATGAGTTTATTCTCAACATTTTATCTCGACTTTTTTCTCGAAATTTAACGAGTTTTTTCTTCTAATTTAATGAGTTAATTCTCAACATTTTATTTCGACNAAATTTAACGAGTTTTTTCTCGAAATGTAACAACTTTAATCTCGAGATGGTTTTATTTTTTTATTATTGCTTGGCCCTAATCCTCTTCCATAGTTATCAACATCGCAAATGTAGTAAAGATTTATTTTTATTTATTTTTTTATTAATTTTATAACGCAATACCTTGTTATATTACCTTTGCAGTAAATAAAAAAAAAACTAATTAGCGCTGCGAGGGTGTTTCTAATACAACGACTGAGGAAAGACTGCAAATTTCGCATCTTTCTCTCTTTTGACCAACATAATCAATCCCTCTGTGTTTTTCCCTCTTTTGGAAAGCCATGGAAACACTATCGCAGATTTCTTCTTTTGCTGTTAGAGCAAATGAAAATACAAAAATTATATTTGCTGTCATCTCCCATTCACCGCTATAGAAGTTTACCCAACTATGACAACTTCCGCTTCTGAGAAGCCAAGAAATGTGAAAAAGGTCCATTTGTTTATTTGCATGTCATGTGACCATTAAAGGATTAGTTCACTTCAGAATTAAAATTTCCTGATAATTTACTCACCCCCATGTCTTTTTTTCTTCAGTCGAAAAGAAATGAAGGTTTTTGAGGAAAACATTCCAGGACTCTTCTCCATATAGTGGACTTCACTGGGGTTCGACGGGTTGAAGGTCCAAATGTCAGTTTCAGTGCAGCTTCAAAGAGCTCTACACGATCCCAGACGAGGAATAAGGGTCATATATAGAGAAGAAATCGGACATTTTCTTAAAAAAAATACAAATTTATATACTTTTTAACCACAAATGCTTGTCTTGCACTGCTTTGCGATGCACCACGCATTACGTAATCACGTTGGAAAGGTCACGCGTGATGTAAAAGTTTACATTTTCTCCTCCAACTTCAAAATCGTCCAACATTGCCATTTTATCTTTTTTGTAAAGGCCGTTTGACTTAGTCTTTGCACGTTCACTTTGTAAACACTGGATTGGAACTTACTCCTACGTCACGCGTAACCTTTCCAACATGATTACGTAATGCGTGGCGCATCGCAGAGCAGTGAGAAACGAGCATTTGTGGTTAAAAAGTATATAAATTTAATAAAAATAAAAAAAATGACTGATGGTTTCTCTAGATAAGACCCTTATTCCTCGTCTGGGATCATGTAGAGCTCTTTGAAGCTGCACTGAAACTGACATTTGGACCTTCAACCCGTTGAACCCCAGTGAAGTCCACTATATGGAGAAAAATCCTGGAATGTTTTCCTCAAAAACCGTAATTTCTTTTCGACTGAAGAAAGAAAGACATAAACATCTTGGGGGTGAGTAAATTATCAGGAAATTTGAATTCTGAAGTGAACTAATCCTTTAACCAACATCAAAAATCTGTGAGATATGTGAATGTGTTGTCGTATTAATCTCAGGGCATACTTAAAGAAATTATTCTAGGCCAAAGGGATCCGGCTGACAAAAAAGAAATTCAGCTCTGCATTACTGTGAAGACAAATTTGACTTGTTTTTACAAACTGAGGGAAAAGGACTAAAATTATTTTCTTTGGCAATGAACAGCATGGAACATGTTATTTAAGAGCATTTGTATGACTCTCAAGGGCAGCAGGTGGTGTATGTGTGTGTGTTCTGCTGCTTTTTATTACTATTACTAAAGGCAATAAGGTTGGCATGTCAGGTGTGCGTTTCACATGCTTTCAGGGGGCTTTCATGAGGACTGGCATAAGGCTCGACCTCTAGTGGTGACCTACGTCAGGCCCGGCGGACCCGCAGACAGGTGAGACCACGATGACTCAAATTTCTGTGCGTGAGACACGTTTATACCAGAAAGACAGGCCCTTTAGAACATCTCTGCTTATTAATTGGCACAATATCTGAATCATCATGAAGCTCTCTGCATCTGTGTGTGTGTGTGTGTGTGTGTGTCGCATCAGTGCCGTCTGTATGCATCCGGCTAGGTTATTTGTGTAAATATTTCCTTAATGGAGTTTTGATTGTGTCTGTGTGCGAGATGTAATGTATTTGATGTACATTAATGAGAGCATTCCATATATGTGTGTGTGTGTGTGAGTGTGTGTGTGAGTGTGAGTGTGTGAGTGTGTGTGTGTGTGTGAGAGAGTGTGAATGTGAGTGTGAGTGTGTGTGTGTGTGTGTGAGTGTGAGTGTGTGTGTGAGTGTGAGTGTGTTCTTGTGTGTGACACCAAATGTCCCCACGATGTAATATAAACCTGAGTTCAACCACATTGTGGGGACACAGATTGTGTCCCCACAATATAAAGGGATTATTAAACATACTAAATGATGTTTTTGTGAGAAAGTAAAGGTATGCACAGTTTCCTGTGATGGTTAGGTTTAGGGATAGGGGTAGTGTAGGGGGATAGAATGTACAATTTGTACGGTATAAAATGCATTACGCCTATGGAAAGTCCCCACAATCAACCAAAACCTAAACTGTGTGAGTGTGTGTGTGTGTGTGTGAGTGTGTGTGTGTGTGAGAGAGCGTTGAACCCTGTAAGCTGGTTCTGGAGGCACACATGTTAACTGAAGCATAGGCTGATGACATTAGAATGAGTGAGAAGGGTAGAACACAGCCTGAAGCACGCACACACACACACACACACACACACATGCATATAAAAAGTCTTAATGCTTTAAAGTGAATTAGATTAGCATTGCAATTCCACTTCCATTCTTCATGCAAAAGGATGCTTTTATTTTAAGGTTGACGTCTACATTCACGTCTCATCCCTACTGCTGTCTTTTTGTGTTTCCGTACGTCTCTCCATGTTTCTCCGTCTGTCAGAGAGGGAACCTTGCGAGCGGGCGACCGTGTGTTGAGCGTGAACGGTGTTGCTGTGAACAGACAGAAGCATGCTGACGCTCTGACCCTGATCATGCAGAGCAGCCAGGAGGCTTTCTTCCTCATCGAGTACGACATCATGGTCATGGGTGAGCGGACACACAGATGCGCACGTGCACGCAGACACACGCACACGCTTGAGTATGCTTGTGTGCACAGATACTCTCATGTGGCCTTAATTAGCACTCTAAAAAATGCTGGGTTAAAAAAACCCAAGCTGGGTAAAATATGGACAAACCCAGCAGGTTGGGTTAAAAGGCACCTATTATGCCCTCTTTCACATGATGTAATATAAGTCTCGGTTCTGGTCAAGTTTCAGCTTAAAATACCCTACAAATTTGCCCCTATTTGGGGGTGAGCAAAAACACGCCTTTTACTATATTACTATATTGCTGGCTAAAAAAATAAATCCAAAATTGGTTGAAAAAAATGGCTGGGTGAAAACAACCCAATCCCTGGTTTTGTCCATATTTAACCCAGCAGTTTTTAGAGTGAGTGTAGAAACATATTCCACTTCCCCTCCAGATTCCCATAGGAGAGACAAAACACCATCTCTCTGATCAGAGCTGCTGTGCATTTAAAGGGGACCTATTATGCAAAATTCACTTTTACATGATGTTTGAACATAAATGTGTCAGCAGTGTGTGTACACAACCACCCTATAATGATGAATCCCCATTTTTTTAATCCTCATAAATCATAAGCAGTGTCTCAGAACAAGGCGTATGCAGATTCTAGCTTTAGTGATGTCACAAATGCGTAGGCCCCGCCCACGACTGCTGACAGACTCTGCCCTCAGTGAGCTGTACACAGTCATGTTTAGAGCATTTAACAGCAGCATTCAAATAAGAAATATATTCTTATTAAAGCTATTAAAGTTAATCGAGCAGTGAGTGATTTTCTTGTTTTCTTGGTTCATATTAAGAGCATATACAGCAGCAGGTACTGTATATTACGCTGCTTTCATTTTAATACACAGATCTAATATACACATGCAATTTCTTTACTTGCTGTTTACGTTTACAGATTTAAACTGACTGTGTTTGTGAACTTTGTGTGTTTTTGACAGTTTAAGTGCAATAACACATGAAAGAAAACACGCCGTCTGACATCCAGCTTACTGTCAGCAGCTCATTTGCATTTAAAGATACATGCATGAAAACAGCATGTTTTTCCTTCCACTCAAAAATGGCCATTTACAACATTGTATAATAAATGATCTGTGGGGTATTTTGAGCTGAAACTTCACAGACACATTCTGGAGACACCAGAGACTTATATTACATCTTGTAAAAGGGGCATTATAGGTCTCCTTTAAAGGGTTAGTTCACTCAAAAATGAAAATTCTGTAATTTATTACTCACCCTCATGTCGTTCCACACCTGTAAGACCTTCGTTCATCTTCAGAACACAAAATTAAGATATTTTTGATAAAATTCAATGGCTCAGTGAGGCCTGCATCGCCAGCAATAACACTCCCTTTTTCAATGCCCAGAAAGCTACTAAAGACATCTTTAAAACAGAACAACCTTAATATTATAAAGCGACGAGAATACTTTTTGTGCGCCAAAAAAACAAAATAACGACTTTTTTTAACAATATCTAGTGATGGGCGATTTCAAAACACTGCTTCATGAAGCTTCGCAGCTTTACGAATCTTTTGTTTTGTATCAGTGGTTCAGAGCGCCAAAATCAAATGATTTCAGTAAACAAGACTTTGTTGCATCATAAGTGTTTTGAAATTGCAATGGTTCACCACTGGGGGGGCGCTCTGAACCACTGAATGGAAACAAAAGATTCGTAAAGCTTCGAAGCTTCATGAAGCAGTGTTTTGAAATCGCCCATCACTAGATATTGTTGAATAAAGTCGCTATTTTGTTATTTTTGGTGCACAAAAAGTATTCTAGTCGCTTTATAATATTAAGGTTGAACCACTGTAGTCACATGAACTGTTTTAAATATGTTTTTAGTAGCTTTCTGGGCATTGAAAAAGGGAGTGTTATTGCTGGCGATGCAGGCCTCACTGAGCCATTTAATTTTTTAAAATATCTTAATTTTGTGTTCTGAAGATGAATGAAGGTCTTACAGGTGTGGAACGACATGAGGGTGAGTAATAAATGGCAGAAATTTCATTTTTGGGTGAACTAACCCTTTAAAGCTTAATTTTTATTTCTCATTAGAAATTTTAAAAGGAACATTTGAGACAAAGTTGATACTTAGGGGGCGCTTACACGACACCGTGTTCTAAAAATGGAAAAAATTTTATGTGTTTGGCTCGGGCTGAAAATTTCTGGTAAATTTCCAGAAAGTTTCCAAAAATTCCAGAAAGTTTCTGGAAACTTTGCAACCATAGTTTTGGCCGTTCATTTACACAACAACGGCGTTCTGGGGGCCTAAAAACTCAAACCTTTGAAAACTTTTCAAAAATGCAAACTTGTGAAAACGATGACGTCATGCACATGTGTATTACGTGTTCAGTTTATAGGCGTGTAGTGTTTCTTTACAAAGTGACGTCGGCAACTACTGGCCTGGCATGAATAATAAAGCGTTTTTAATCGTTTTCACGAATCCGTGTGAGTGGTGATTGTTTTGACCATGTTGTCGTCTCTTTGCAAAAAACGCAAAGGAAAAAACGTTTCCGTTTTTAATGCATCATTGTCTTGTAAACATACCCTTAAATGGGTCACCGTGATTTTGCCAAGTAAGACATGTTCCTGGATCAACATATTTTGTTCCTGGAACAACATTCCTATCCCAAAATTTTGTCCTAACCTTTTCCCAACCCCTAAACCTAACCCTACCCATAACTTATCCCTAAAATCAGAGGGAAATGATAGTTGAATAACACTGTTGTGGAAGCACCTAACCCTGGTTGTAAGCCTAAACTTGACATAAATGGTAAACTTGTCCCTCAAATCTGATTGGTGGATTGGAATGTTGTTCCAGGATCAACAAAGATGTTGATCCAGGAACATGTTGTACTTGGTAAAATATCACATTCACCCCCTTAAATGATATATAACCGAGACTCCATCAAATGGTTTAAAGGGGTTTTCTTTCCTATACTACTGTTCAGAAGTGTACTACAGATTTAAAAAAAATAAATAAATAAAAAATTATATTTTTATTCAGTAAGGATGAATTAAATTGATCNTTAATTAATATTTTTATTCAGTAAGGATGCATTAAATTGATCAAAATTGACATGTATAATGTTACAAAAAATATATTTAAAATAACTTCTGTTCATTTCAACTTTCTATTCGGCAAAGAATCCTATAAAAAAGAGTCTAACTGTTTCCACAAAAATATTAAGCAGCTCAACATTGATAATAATCAGAAATGTTTCTTAAGCACCAAATCAGCATCTGAAGGATCATGTGAAGGAATAAATGACATTTTAAAAAATATTAAAATAGACAACAACCTATTTCTGTCTCTCTCTGGTTCTGGTTTGGCCTCGTATCAGACTCAGTCCAGAAGTCCTCCGGGCCGCTGCAGGTGGACATCGCGCGCTCCGCAGGATCAGTACTGGGACTCAGTCTCACTACCTCCCTCTACAGAAACAAACAGGTCATTACAATCCAGAAAATCAAGCCTGCCAGTGTTGCGGACAGGTGAGCACACACAAATACAGACACAACGATACATGAAAAGAATCACATACACAAATACATTACTACAAACGTACAAAAGCATGGGCCGCCACTGCAAGCTCGTTTCCGCCACTGATCAAAACATAATTTAATTAGCATGAAACAAAGTATTCTTCATAAAAATAAACATATTTAGCAATCCGCTTTTTCACCTCGCACCTTCCCGTCTGTTGTGACTCATCCATTTTCACCCTCACTGTTTCTTGCTCCACATACTGTAAATGACTTTCTCACCTTGTTACCACTATCTGTCTCTCTCTTGCTGTCTTTCTCTCTTCTTCTCAGATGTGGTGCTTTGCATGTGGGAGATATTCTCCTGGCTATAGATGGCATGAGCACAGAGCACTGCTCTCTGATGGAGGCTCAGCAGCTTCTGTCCAGCTCCTCAGAGCTCACCAAACTAGAGATCCTGCCCTCTCAACACAGCACACATGACGCAGGTCTGCAGACACACACATCGCTCATAAACACACACTCAAAGGCTCGTAGTGACTGATATTCACACGCTTGTAGAATTTATTCTCAAGCAACTTAACCTTGGCTTTGTTTGCAAAAGCATACTGCTCATACTAATTCTGTGCAGACTGTACATACTATCCAAATACGTAGAGTGCAAATGTTTTTGTTTACATGGGATATCCAGCTGACCTACTACTTCATTTTGCCACTTGTGCAATGAACCAGAGCTTACTACACAGAATACTGCACTTGAATTGACTCATGTCCAGTGTGAAAATTTATTGGAAATATGAAATGTATTTTTTACTTTGTACTTGTATTTTGTGACTCAGCAGACTACCATGAGTTTAGATGTTTTTTTGCCTAAATGCAAAATTATTTATTTATTTTATCTTGACACCACTTGCTGAATTAAGAACTCAACATAGTGAGATCATGTGACCAAAATTCAGCATACTACAGTTTGAAATGTATATTTTTGCAGTACCATTTCACATAATATTTATTTATTATTATTATTATATATGGACACCACTTGCTAAATTAAAAATGTAGAATATTAGTTTGAAATTTGTATTTTTTGCAGTACCTTTTTACATAGTATTTATTTTTTTATTATATTTGGACACCACTTGCAAAATTAAAAAAACAAACAAACAAACGTAATTTAAAAAATACAAACGTAATTAAAATTGTAGCATATTACAGTTTGAAATGTTATTTTTTGCAGTACCTTTTTTACATAATATTTATTTATTATTATTATTATATTTGGACAC
>RJVU01069905.1:1986763-2010833 GCA_003731715.1 Anabarilius grahami
AACTGAAATATAAAAGTAAAATCTAAATATTAATAAATACTATAATATTATATAAGTAATACTAAAATAACATCGTAATTAAATATAAAAAAAATTAAAATAAAAGCATTATGCATTTTGACATCACTGTTTCTTAACCTATCAATTTATGACATTTTTTCTTCTGTGTGTCTCTGTATATTGTAGATGAATTAGAGTCATCCGGTTCAGTCATATTCACAGTAGAGCTCAAGAGACACGGAGGTCCTCTTGGAATCACCATTTCAGGCACTGAAGAGCCCTTCAATCCCATCCTGATCTCCAGCCTGACCCGCAACGGCCTCGCGCACAGGTGCACACAAACACTCACCACCTCATCTAGTGCTTCATCATGAATAATACACACACTCAGATGTGCATGTTTCATAACACGTGTCATCTGACTAAAACATGAGATTGTATGTGTGTGAAGGACTGGCGCTCTTCATATCGGTGACCGTGTCTTGGCCATCAATAACATGAGTCTAAAGGGGAAACCTCTGAGCGAGGCCATCCACCTGCTGCAGACCGCCGGAGACACGGTCACGCTCAAGATCAAGAAACGATCTGATCGTAAGTCTCAGAATTAAGGCTGGAGAAGTGCATTTCCGACATATAATCCACTGGAAAGAGCATCTCTATGAATAATGCATCAACGCTTGTCCTCATGACCCACATTTGTCTTTTCCAGCGCTTTTGGAGTCGGAGAGGGGCAGCCCGTCCAGAACGGCTTCGTGCGTGAGCGACACGGATGACGATCGCTCGGATTCTCTCAGGCGGGGTAAATACTCTGAGCTTCACCGTCTGACCACACCGCCCAGTCTAGATTCAGCCATGGACTCATGGGATAGCTCGGCCCTGGACGCCGGCTATGGAAGTCAAGGTACTGAAGTTAGATGGCAAATAATGTAATTGAATGTTAACAAGGGCTGGCTAAAGTGAAGTGTAAGGTCAGCGAGGGTTAATCAACTCATTTGGACATTAATTAAGTGGGCTGGAGGGAATGTGCCTGATTGGAATATGTCCTAGAAGTTTTCTGTCATTGAAAGATCCTTGGAAAAATAAGGAGACAGTTCAAATAATGCCTTTATAGTCGCATTTAGCAGATTAGAGCTGAGCGATAAGTTGTTGTTGTTTTTTTTTCAAGAAATTAATACTTTTATTCAGCAAGGACGCATTAAATTGATCAAAAGTGTCAGTAGATACATTTATAATGTTACAAAAGATTTCTATTTCAAATAAATGCTGTTCTTTTGAACTTCTGGAGAAAAAAAAATCACTTTCCACAAAAATATGAAGCAGCACAACTGTTTTCAACATAGATAATAATCAGAAATGTTTCTTGAGCAGCAAATCAGATATCTGAAGGATCATGTGACACTGAAGACTGGAGTAATGATGCTGAAAATTCAGCTTTGATCACAGGAATAAATTACATTTTAAAATATATTCACATAGAAAACTATGGAAGCTTTTTTTCCGCCACTAAATAAAAAATAAAAAAAGATAATTGCTAATTTTTCTTCTACTTTTTTCCCACAATTGCTAATTTACATCTCGCAATTCTGAGATATAATGTATAACCTTGCAATGTCAATTGCAAGATATAAACTCACAATTTTGAGAAATAAAGATAAAATTGCGAGTTATAAACTCACAGTTCTGACTTTCTTGCAATTGTGTTATAATGTCAGAATTGCGAGATATAAACAATTCTGAGAAAAGTCAGAATTACGACTATCTCGCAATTGTGAGGGGAAAAAAAGTTAGAATTGTAATAATACAATTGTAATAAATTGTAATATTTCATTGTTACTGGTTTTTTTTCTCTCTCTATTTTTGATCAAATAAATGCAGCCTTGGTGAGCAGAAGAGACTTTTTTCAAAAACATTAACAAATCTTACCGACCCCAAACTTTTGAATGGTGGTGTACATTTTGTGACAAATCAGGCAGAGATTTAATATATAGTATATATTGCTTTACATGAGTATGCTGCATGTATATAGAAATAATAAATAGTAGACTTTATATAAAAAGATAATAATCAAGGCGATAATATAGTAAGGTTTTGTGACAATATAAGCAATCACTCAATTTACGTGAGTATACTGTATGTACGCAGATGAAGCAGAATGTATATCCAACATTTAATATCACTGGGCGATAATATAGTTTGCATATTTCGATGATATAACAATCAATCAGTTGACATTTGCTACATAGTACTGAGTGTACTGTATGTAAGGTTCAATTGTTATTAATTTAAGTTAATTCATTACGTGATGATATTGAGGATTATGAAACCTGTGAGGTTTCATTCAGTTTATAACAATTTGGTGTAATGGCAAGCCAACTTTCTATAGTTCACCCAAAAGGACAAAAATAGCACTATAAATATTGTGCGCGATATTCATTATAGTCATTATTTTCTAAAAATCTTTACCGTAGCTCTCAAATCTTATTCATGTTTGTGCATAATCAAACCTAAACCTTTATTTTCAGGTGTCTATATTCATAGAGCGACTGACTTCACTCTTCACCCCAATGACTGGAGACAGACCAATCACAGGAGCCCGCTGACCTCCAGAAGACACGCCCACCGTACTGCAATGTATGATGAGAGGCTGGGTGAAGAGGACTGGACGTACTCTGGGTGAGAGTTTGTTTAGAGACACAGCTTGTTGATTCTGTTGTTACAGTGTCTTTATTGTCTTAGAGAAACTAAAAAACAGGAACTAGAAGATTTAAAGAAGCATAAGCTGATTTAACAGCTATTTTTTTTTTTTTTTAATTTTATGAACAACATTTGTGCATAAGAACATTTCAGCTTGTTTTGGTTACTAACACACAATCATGTGGCTGTTATTCTTTCTCTTGGCCTGTCATGTGCACTTAAAAAAAAGAGAAACACACAGGTGAACCTCATGAAATGTCAAGAACATGTCCAGGTTATTTTTTAAAGATGCACTTTTTTTGTCATAATACAACAAATTATGTACACTACCGTTCAAAAGTCAGTAATGTTTTTAAATGTTTTTGAAAATGTGTTCTGCTCACAAAGACTGTATTTATATGATCAAAAATACAGTAAAAACAGTAATATTGTGAAATATTATTACAATTTTAAATAACTGGTTACTATTTTAGTATTTTAATTCCTGTGATGCAAAGCTGAATTTTCAGCATCATTACACCAGTCTTCAGTGTCACATGATCCTTCTGAAATCATTCTAATATGATGATTTGCTGCTCAAAAAACATTTATCAATGTTGAAAACAGTTGTGCTGCTTCATATATTTGTGAAAAACATGACACAAAATCTTTACTTTTTAAATGGATCCCTGCTGAATAAACATATTAATTTATTTTTTTTAAAATGACTCCAAACTTTTGAGTGGTAGTGTATATGCACATATTTAGATAAACATTACAAAACTTAACCAAAAGTGACAAACAACAGCAAGTAGTAAAAATGTATCTGTACTAGTGCTGTCAATCGAATAAAAATGTAACTAATTTATTGCACATTTTAATCACTAATGTTTTTAATCACGATTAAAAACATTAGAGATTTTTATATTTTTATATTGTAGTAATTTCACAGTTACTCTCCAAATTAATGTAGAAACAACTTAAAGACAGTATATTTTAAATACTTGTTTAAAGGCATCTTTTTATGAATGATGCATAAATTATAAATGAAATATAGATTAATCCTTATTAAAGCTACAATTTTCTCTGTTATCTTTGTTCTTTGATTAACATTGAAGGGTTAACAGTTTCTGCCAATCTCATGTTAATCTTGAGTACATATAGAGTAGTAATGCATCCTTCATATCTCCGAAAAGTCTTTAGTTTTATCATATTTATAAAAGATAGATATGCTGTACCGAGTCTTTCCGAAAACAGCCGAGCACCTGGAGGCGTGCCGTGTGAGCGGCGCTAAAGAGTGACGAGCACGCGCAGCTTTTGTGTAGCTATCGTCTGCAGCTAAACAAATATATTTAAACACACACAATACACCATCGCATTATCCCTGGATAACTTTTGAATCACTATAATGAATATAGCATATAGTGAATGATGAATAATGAATTTATGAATTTACTACGTTCGTGTTGTTTACATTGTATGCACTTAGGCGCCTATTGTCAACAAAACAGACATGTGAAGCAGTTTTACTCTCCACCTGCGGTTTCGACTCATGACCGGGATCATTATCGCTGTGACCGCTCCATCTTTCAGTTTCAAACGATCTGTAAATCCAGCGCTGAACTGGGCCTACCATAAGCACCGATCCTGAGGGCTCGAGCAGCCACGGAAAACACAAGATATTCTCCATTCTTTTTAACCAATAAAAAAGTGATTCCAACTATCAGACACGACTTTATCCTTATTTTAATTTAAGTCGGTTTCTATGGTTATTTTAATGACAAATATCTAGAGCGCATCAATGTATTGCGTGAGCACAAATCTCTCAGCTCCACTTAAAGGGTTAGTTCACCCAAAAATGAAAATTCTTTCATTTATTACTCATCCTCATGCTGTTCCACACCCGTAAGACCTTCGTTCATCTTCGGAACGCAAATTGAGATATTTTTGTTGAAATCCGATGGCTCCGTGAGGCCTGCATAGGGAGCAATGACATTTCCTCTCTCAAGATCCATAAAGGTACTAAAAACATATTTAAATCAGTTCATGTGAGTACAGTGGTTCAATATTAATATTATAAAGCGACGAGAATATTTTTGGTGCGCCAAAAAAACAAAATAACGACTTATTTAGTGATGGCCGATTTCAAAACACTGCTTCAGGAAGCTTCGGAGCATAATGAATCAGCGTATCGAATCAGCGGTTTGGAGCGCCAAAGTCACGTGATTTCAGCAGTTTGGCGGTTTGATGCGCGATCCAAATCATGATTCATGCCGACGACTTCAGTAAAGCCGAACAAAGCGCATTGATGGGCGTGCTCTTGCTCTCTCACTCTGGTCGATGTGTGCACACGCGCTCTTCTGGGAGAAGTGATCACACAAGGAATTCCACCCTTTATTACATAATAAAGGGCTATACTCAAAAATAAATAAATAAATAAAATAAAAAAATTGTGAAGTTTGTGAGGAATCGGAAGAGTATTTTTGGCACAGAAATACTCCGTCATATGTCCAACTCGTTTTTTGAAACTTTGGCCATGTTTAGCATGAGAATCCAACTCTTTAACAGTGTAAATATGTCAGAATGCATGAAATAGCATTAGACCCCCTCTTAAATGACAGACATCACAGCAACTGGTTTATTAGGCTGCTGTCACTTTAAGAGCTGCCGCTGCCGAACATGACACGCATCTCATTTTCTCACAACTTTTTAAGTTCATTTAAGACGTTATTTAACTGCTCTTTTGAGGATACTCGACAAAACAGGCATTTTGGCATAATTCTGTGTGTTATTGTTTTCTCAAGCGCGAAAGAGAACTCGATACTGGCGCGTCTTTCTGTGCACATGAGTCGTGTGTGTCACATGACAACATTCACAGACGGCGCATTCACGTTTGTCTTGTAGCACTTGAATGGTTTAAAAGCATTTGCGTGAATAAGATCATGATCATATAATATAACGCTAGCCAAATTATGATGGAAAAAATGGATGCTGCGTTAATTGCGTTAAATATTTGAACACATTAAACTGAAATTAATTGCATACGTTAACGTGCTAATTTTGACAGCACTAATCTGTACATGTACAAGCGACATACTATTAACATACTGTAATACAGACCCAGATATTTGAGATTTTTGAGCACTAAGCTGCTTACATGGCACTGCAATTTAATTGTAATAAATTATACATCTAATATTGTAAAAAACAGAATGAGATTCACCTATATTTGTTGGTGATTTTATATGTAACTTTGATGATCCTAGTCTAAAGTAAAAGGCCTCTTTTTGCCTAAATGAAACTACATGAGGTTTTTGAATTATGTCTGTATTGTGTGTCTAAACTCTTATCGAACATGCACACTGTCTAGCACAGGAACCTGTTTGCTTCCACAGTCTCTGTATGGTCCTACTCTTCTCTTTTCTATTTTTTTCTCAGGTTTTCTGTCTCTCGTCTGCCTTACTAATCATCCGTCGGCCACATGCTGTCATCTGCCCTTGTCTGCTTCTTTTTCGCTCATTTTCATAATTATATTATTTTATCGCTGGAACTAGTTCACAGCCTTTTCAGACACATCTGTGTGTGTTTCTCTTTCTCTTTCTCTAACCGCCGCTTTTCTTGTAGTTGAGAAGGATCTTTTGCAGTGACAGTTTCAGCCATACAGTACAGTTATGTAAAGAGAGAGAGAGAGAGCTCCGTTTCCAATAGTACACCTGGCCTTACATTACCCAGGTTGCTTTGCATTGACACAGATCTGTCAGTCCCGCACGCTGTCACAACCACAACAATACAGACGCTCAGGAGAACTATTGGTCACAAGCTCTTCAGGATCTGGAGACCTGCGGCCAATCGGAAATCTTGCGGGAACTTGAGGTAAATCCAATTGGGAATCAACTCAAACAGTGTGTGTACCTTGTCTGCGTTTTCTGTGCTCATTGTGGAGGATTAAATCATTGTTTAAAGTACTTGGCCATATGACCTACATCTAAACAATATGAGTAATTTACCAAAATCTTTAACTCGATGCAATTGTTAATCACAGTAAGGAGCAGTTTCACATTATATAACTTTGCCTGAAATCAGAGATGACAGACATTTTTTCTTAAATGACTGCTATATAGCCAAACCAAAACATTTTTCATATTTTTGATATATTTTTACTAGTGGGTGCAGGACACTATAGTTCATTTATGTAAGTGAGGATAGCAAAATAAAGTAAACTGTGACATATTATACCCAAAAATTCTTCATACAGTGGACTACCAGTAAAATTGATAAATTTGGAACCAAAAATTATTCAGACACTTTGACCTGACCATGTTTTGCTTAAAAGATTAGTCCACTTTTAAATACACTTTTCCTGATAAATTTACTCACCCCCATGTCATCCAAGATGTTCATGTCTTTCTTTCGTCAGTCGAAAAGAAATGAAGGTTTTTGAGGAAAACATTCCAGGATTATTCTCCTTATAGTGGACTTCAATGGGTACCAACAGGTTGAAGGTCAAAATTACAGTTTCAGTGCGGCTTCAAGGACTTTAAACGATACCAGATGAGTAATAAGGGTCTTATCTAGCGAAACGATTGGTCATTTTCGAAAAAAATACAACCGTTTATGCTTTATAAACAAAATATCGCCTTGCACGTACTTTCCGCTTCTGCATTCTTCATAACGCTTACGCTGAATGTTCTACGCCTTCCCTATTCAACTTACGGAAAAAAACTAAACTGGCGTCACGTTCGTTCCGTAAGTAGAATAGAGAAGGCGTTTGACAAACTTTTAACACAACAAAAAAAATTACCAGTAATTAAATGTTAAAGGGAATCTATTATGCCCCTTTTACAAGATATATTATAAGTCTCTGGTGTCTCCAGAATGTGTCTGTGAAGTTTCAGCTCAAAATCCCCCACAGATCATTTATTATAGCTTGTCAAATTTGCCCCTATTTGGGTGTGAGCAAAAACACGCCGTTTTTGTGTGTGTCCCTTTAAATGCAAATGAGCTGCTGCTCCCGGCCCACTTTCCAGAAGAGGGCGGAGCTTTAACAGCTCACGCTTCGGTTGCTCAACAACAACAAAGCTGGAGAATCTCACGCAGCCAAAATGAGGATTGTCAGAAACGGTGTTCAGACTTACATTGTTCAAACCGGAGTCGACACTGATGGAGAGACTCAGGAAGAAGTTACAACTTTTAGAATGAAACTGGACGTTTCTGAATGGTTAGTGGATACATTTATGTAGTTGATGTAGTCCTTAAAGCGATTTCTGTTAAAGAAAATATCCCCCTTTGCATTGAACTTTGAGCGTCGTAACTTTGCAGATGTTGTTTATGCTCAAACAGCAACATTACACACTAACTAAAGTTAAAAAAGTCAAATCATAATCAAGGGCCCCTTTAATAGAACAAAACCGATTAAAATATTTAAAATCTTAATGGAATAAAAATTACCAATATTTAAATCTCTTAATTGCCGTGAACAGAACGTGAATGTGGCCGAGTCACTGCAACACTTGTATAAGCCTACAGTGCTAGAGTCTAGACAACACTATGAATACAATATAGCTAGATCTACAATTCAGAGGAACTCTTGTATCATCGTTTTATCATATCGCTCCACCCTAAAACTTGTTCTATGGTAAAACACTAAGGCATTATAGATATTACAGTATAAACATCTGTAAATCTGCTTCAAAACAATGTGTATTGTGTAAAGTGGCATACAAATAAATTTGACTTGACTTGAATTCTCTATACCCCCTCATGTCGTTCCAAATCAAATGTGGTGCAGTTTGTTTTATTTCCTCTGTAGGCTACTATAATGTCAGGCAGCACGCTGAGTTTGAGCGAAGGTAGTGAGAAGCAGAATGAAAGCAGGACCAAAGAGAGGACCTCCGAGAACACCGCTGTACCAGAGGACATGAAGGACACCAGCCCGTCCATGCCATTAGAGCTTCATAAGGTAATGTTCACTTTCCCAGCAGCTCTAGGGTGAATGATGTCTTAAGCCGGGGACACACTATAACGAGTGTAAAGCCGATTATGATTGTAATTTGATACTTACGACTGATTATGCCCAAACGTGCCGAGTCAGAGCCAGTTGCGTTCAGTCGGTGTTTAAATTCCTTGTGTAAGTATTTAAATCTGCTTCAGTCGAAGGAAACAGTCTTTGTGTGTTAGGCTCAGTGTTAGAATGTTTTAGCTAGTCATTAAGTGTGTCCCCGGCTTTATTTGCTGCCGGACGGATCTTTATTCTCTCCCTCTCTCTCAGATCTGTATACGGAAGGATGTCGACAGCAGGGATTTTGGGTTCAGCGTGTCCGACGGTCTGCTGGAAAAGGGTGTTTATGTGAACATGATCCGTCCTGATGGGCCTGCGGACCAAGCTGGGTTACGGCCTTATGACCGTATTCTACAGGTGATGTATTCAACCCTCTGAACTTTTCTTAACAGGATAGTTCACCCAAAAATGGAAAATGTCACTGTTTACTCTCCCTCATGTCACCCGTAGTTTGAACTATTCCTTCCTAACCTTGACAGTTTTCTATTGAAGCTTGTTTCCGCCACTGAATAAAAAATAAAAAGATAATTGCGATTTTTATCACACAATTCTGACTTTTTTCCTCACAATTACGAGTTTATATCTTGCAATTCTGACTATTTCTCGCAAATGCAAGTTTATACCTCACAATTCTGACTTTATTTCTCGCAGTTCGAGTTTATATCTCAATTCTGACTATTTCTCGCAATTGCAAGTTTACATTTCAGAATTCTTTTTTTCTCGCAATTCTGACTATTTCTTGCAATTGCAATGTATATCTCACATTTCTGACTTTTTTCTCACAATTCTGACTATTTCTTGCAATTGCAATGTATATCTCACATTTCTGACTTTTTTCTCACAATTCTGACTTTCTTGCAATTGTTTATACCTCGCAATTCTTTTTTCTCGCAATTCTGACTTTGTCACAGTTACAAGTTTATATCTCAATTCTGACTTTTTCGCAATTGCGAGTTATATCTCACATTTCTGACTTTTTTCTCACAATTCTGACTTTATTTCTCGCAATTCTGACTATTTCTCGCAATTCTGACTTTATTTCTCGCAATTGCAAGTTTATATCTCGCAATTCTGACTTTTTTCTCGCACTTCTGACTTTCTCGCAATTGCAAGTTTATATCTTGAATTCTGACTATATCTCACATTTCTGACTTTTTCTCGCACTTCTGACTTTCTCGCAATTGTTTATATCTCGCACTTCTGACTTTATTTCATGAATTGCAAGTTTAAATCTCGCAATTGACTTTCTTGCAACTGCGAGTTTATATCTCACAATTCTGACTTTATTTCTTGCAGTTGTTTATATCTTGCAATTCTGACTTTATTTCTCGCAATTCTGAGTTTATTTCTCGCAATTCTGACTATTTCTTGCAGTTGTTTATATCTTGCAATTCTGACTTTATTTCTCGTAGTTGTTTATATCTTGCAATTCTGACTTTATTTCTCGTAGTTGTTTATATCTTGCAATTCTGACTTTATTTCTTGCAATTCTGACTTTATTTCTCGTAGTTGTTTTTATCTCGCAATTCTGACTTTATTTCTCGCAATTCTGACTTTATTTCTCGTAGTTGTTTATATCTTGCAATTCTGACTTTATTTCTTGCAGTTGTTTATATCTCACAATTCTGACTTTATTTCTCGCAATTCTGACTTTATTTCTTCCAGTTGTTTATATCTCGCAATTCTGACTTTATTTCTCGCAATTCTGACTTTATTTCTCGTGGTTGTTTATATCTTGCAATTCTGACTTTATTTCTCAGTTGTTTATTTCTCGCAATTCTGACTTTATTTCTTGCAGTTGTTTATATCTTGCAATTCTGACTTTATTTCTCGCAATTCTGACTTTATTTCTCGCAATTCTGACTTTATTTCTTGCAGTTGTTTATATCTTGCAATTCTGACTTTATTTCTCGCAATTCTGACTTTATTTCTCGTAGTTTATATCTTGCAATTCTGACTTTATTTCTCGCAATTCTGACTTTATTTCTCGTAGTTGTTTATATCTCGCAATTCGGACTTTATTTCTCGTAGTTGTTTATATCTCGCAATTCGGACTATTTCTCGCAATTGTTTATATCTCACAATTCTGACTTTTTTGAGTCCGAAAAAAGTCAGATGAGAGAAAAATTTGCAATTAACTATTTTTTTATTCAGTGGCGGAAACAAGCTTCCATAGTTTTCATAGGCGGTTAGTAAGATTTATTTTTTTCTTTTTGAAGAATATACTAGAAGCATATATACTGAATATATACTTTTATTCAGCAAGGATGCATTAAATTGTTCAAAAGTGACGGTAAAGATATTTATAATGGTACAAAAGGTTTCTATTTCAAATAAATGCTGTTCTTTTAAAATATTTAAATGTTCATTTTAAAATATATTAAAATAGAAAAGAGTAATTTTATATTGTATTACTTCACAATATTGTTTTTACTATATTTATGATCAAATGATGCCTTAGTCAGCAGAAGAGACTCTTTCAAAAGCATTAAAATAATCTTACCAACCCCAAACCTTTGAATGGTAGTGTACAGTAATTGAACTCCAAAGAAACAGCTCAAACCTTCTGATTTTGTTTGACTTTTTTTAACAGGTCAATCACGCACGGACTCGCGATTTTGACTGTTGTCTAGCTGTGCCATTGATCACAGAGGCCGGAGAGCATCTGCAGCTGGTCATTAGCAGAAACCCTCTCGCTCAGGCACACATTTGGCCACCTAAAGACTGTCAGGACCCTTCTAAACTGTCCATGGTTTCTGCACAAAATGCAAGAAGAGTTGACCTCTGATTCCCAAAAATGAGCAACACAAGCACAACTTTTCAATTTTTTCCACACAAAATGTTCTCTCTCACCCTCACAAGAGACACATTAGCACTATTATTTTAATATTTATTTATTTGCTCATTTTCAAGCTAAGTTCAATGTTTTTGTCACGAGTTAGGATCCACTGCTGCTTTTTATGTTTTCATCCAAACAAGCCACAAAATATATGTATTTGAACACTCAGAGGCACGTGAGTTTTATGTTCACCTTTAGTTACACAAAACATGTCAAGTTCATCTTCACACACGCCACTTTTCTTTCTATTACAAATAAATGACACTCATTTAGTTCCTCCTGTCAGCACGAACTCTTTGATCTGCAGGTTTTTACAAAACACAAAGAGAAACTTCAAGCCATGTGTCGTCTGTTTCGACAGATCAAAACCATGACAGTTTGACAATCGATTTTTTTTTAAACACTGATGATGAAAAGCTCAGTGTTTCTTTCCCTCAAGTCTTGACGTGAATGTTTCAGGTGCATGTGATGCAGTTCGGTGATGTCTTTTGTGTACCGTAAGGCGTTTTACAAGGATTTTATGGCTTTACGTCCTGATACAATCCAGGAATAAATTCAGATTTTAAGTGATCTGAAGTCCTTCAAAGGAGCTTGTTTTAAGTGTGACTTTTAAAAGGAGATCCTTCTCCTCTATATCCTCTATTCTGTGTATAAACCCCCTTTACCTGGATGTTAATTATGTAGAATGCCATGAATAAGATGTACATTTAATATTCTTGGGTTTGAAATGATCATTTCCTTTTTTTAATGAAAATAAAGGATAAAAACCAAAGTGTAACTGTGTCTGTGGTAAGAATATAAGCTGAAGCATCTCTCTCTCTTCCTGTTGTTGCACCGCGTGTGTCTGTCAGGACGCCGTTCGGGGTTTTTGATAGCGTAGACGGTGTTGGCACGAGGTGGAGATGAGCTGTCCCACACCTCACCGCGCTGTCAGATACTGGAAGCCAAAGCCGCTTGACACGACTTCTATTTTAGTCCAAGCAAGGGTGGATTCTGATTTGACGAAATGTGATGCCTAATGCAGGGCTTTTCAGTCTTTTAGATGCCACAGACCCCAAATATGATCATCCTCGTCAGGGCCGCGTTATCCTAATGGGCAACATGGGCTGCAGCCCAGGGCCCCGAACACTGGGGGGCCCCCGAGACGATCCTCTTTTGCGTTTTAAAACGCATCGTCGTCACACACCCGAATCAAGAGTCACGGGCGCAGCGGACACGCACGCAGGAATACAACCAGGACAGTGGCATAGCGTCTGTGCGCGAGACAGAAGCCATGTGCATGTTCATAATAATGAAGTGTAATAGAAATAATGTTGTCAATAACTTGCTAAAGCCTATCTATGTTAAATGTTACTACTAAAATCAAGAAGCTGAATAAATGGACAAAGAAAGGGTCCATTACCATGTCTTAACGATGATCTATTGCATTGGACCGTCATTTTTAAAGCGTGTTTCTCAATGAAACTTATGCATGCAGTAATGTAAGTAGTACAGAGTTTTAAATGAGTCATATTGGTTTTCTGAAAAAATTTTAAGATACTGCACAAGATGTGAATAAATGTAACTTGTACACTTGTTGGGGTGGATACTTTACTTTTATTCAACTAAATAAGATGCACATAAAACGTGATAGAAACATATTTAGAGAAGAAACTCATAGTAAATTTATTAGGAATAAAACGTGCATTAAAAAAGTCTGTGACCGAATAATTAATCAACTAATAATCTTCGGACACATCGCATCTGAAATTATGCTATGACCATTCTGAAATTCCAAAGCCAGAGTCGAATCGGTCGAATTTAAACTTGGACTTGTTAAAATGCCTTTTTTAAATTTTAAATACATTTTTTACATTTTATAGATCAGCAATGCAAAGTCACGATGATGGAGGAGCGCATATGAGCCTACTGTAGTTCTGTTGTTGTCAATCCTAGAAATGTTTTTACCATTTTTGTCTGCATGTTTTAAATTGATAATGTCTTATACATATTAAAATCTCGGGACTCATTCGCATAAGACGCGCGATTATGGATGTCGAGGGGGAGGTGGGAGGGGCCTTTGTGTTCGTAAGCCCAGGGCCCCGCGAAGGCTTAACTGATCCTCGTGCGAGGGACCCCCATCCTAAAATTTAACCACTACATATATTTACGTATAAAGACCCAATTAATACACTGAATAATTGATATTAAAAATGTGTAAAATGTTTAGTTTCTGTTATATNCTCAGAATTGGTCATGTCTCTAAGCTCTCCCTGTGCTCCATTCAGAAGGGCTCATCCCTATGCCCTAATCCCTTCAAAGGGTTTACTCTCCGGAGTGAGAGCTTAGAAGGGATGAAGGGTGTAGGGGTAAAAAAAACCCTCTTTTTTTTGGAACGCACTTCTGCGTCATCTTAACGAGACAATCAAGGAGTAGATTGTGCAAGCTGTGCCTTTTGTTTAACATTAGTTTATTTATTTTTGGTTTATCTTTCCATATTGTATATTGTGTCTATGTATTTGAAGCATTTGAATGGACTGATATCGGCAGCTGTAAAGTATTTTTGAAGTGCCCTTTCGGAGGGCGATATATCCCATTTGGAACGTACCAACTAATTATCAATGAACCGGAACCGATCCTCAGTTTGGAGCTCGAGCGTGCGGAGAATTTGACCGTTTTGGTTCACTAATCGAACTGAATGATTTATTAGTGAACTGGACTGATCCGATTGCCGCGTTTATTAAGCTACAACTCGCTGATTCAGTGATTCGGTCGGAATGAGTCTTGAATCGGTTCTCAGAGAATTGGTCATCTGACTCAAAATGTTCAAATAACAATCCCGCTCGAGTGTGCGGATGATTTGACTTCCAAAATGACGAATTTTAATATTGTTTATTGTAACTAAGTCATATTTAGGTTATAAATGACTCTTGTTTATGTGCCAAATCAGCTGTTAAAGAGTGAGTCATTTAAGCTCATTGTGTTCATTTTAACCCTAAAAGGGGCGACGTATCCTCCAACAAACATTTGAGAGGCTGTGGGGAGAGGCAGGGAAATAAAAGAAATCTACTTGTAAATCGCGTCCACCAGCTCCGTGATGTCGTCATGGAGGAGTGGAAGAGGACTCCAGTGGGAACCTGTGAAGCTCTGCTGAACTCCATGCCCGAGAGGGTTAAGGCAGTGCTGGAAAATAATGGTGGCCACACGAAATATTGACACTTTGGGTTCAATTTGGACATTTTCACTTAGGGGTGTACTCACTTTTGTGGCCAGCGGTTTAGACATTAATGGCTGTGTGTTGAGTTATTTTGAGGAGACAGCAAATTTACACTGTTATACAAGCTGTACACTCAAGTGTTGATTTTGACAGCAAATTTTGATTTAGTTTAAGTCATAGTCTTTTGACTAAATGGCATTTAGTTTTAGTCATATTTTAGTCATAGGAAATTGTTTTTGTTTTAGTCTAGTTTTAGTCGACTAAATATACATTTTTAGTCGACTAAATCTACATTTTTAGTCGACTAAATCTACAGTAGATTTAATCAACTAAAATCTAATTTAGTTAAATTCTAATGCATTAAGCAAGCATTTCTCTAAAAATACACAGATCCAATACTGATACTCTCTAAACTGTTTATGTTCACTTAAGACAACCAGCTGTACTTTACTCACCAAAGTGGACGGGTTTTGACCGTTCAAGTGCAAAAAGACACGAAAGAGAACTCAGTTCAGTGCTTGTCGGGGATTGACACACTTATCATTGAGGTAGTATTATAGTTTTTGTTTAAAATTTTAATTAGATTTGATTTTTAGTTTTTCTGCTTTCATTGTAATTTTAGTAAAAAGTTTTAGTAATTTTTTGCTTTTAAATGTCTATATAGTTTTTTTTTTAGTTCTGTTTTAGTTATTTTAGTACATCAGGTTAAGCTAAAGCTTGAAAACTAGATGAAATAAAATACGTTTACATTTTTATATATATATTTATTTTATTTTATCTCAGTTAACGTTTATTTCAAGTAATTAAGTTTTTTTTTATGGTTTTAGGTTTATTTAACTATAAAAACCCTTATACCTTTAAAATATATATAATAATGTGTCAAATAATATTCTTAGTCTTTCTTCCTGTGACAGAAGATACAGTAGTTTGCTATGAATTAAATAGAAATTAAATCAAATTAAATACAGTTTATTGTGTAAACAAAATAACAATAATAAAAATAATAATTATAAACCATCCCGAAATACACCGTGACTCTTACTCTGAAATGTCTGCGGTCTGTAGCAGGCTGCTCATTTAAGTTCAGATGAGGGAGATAAAATATGCATTCTTACAACCGTCTAAAACATACTACCATATAAACATTGTGTAGTAAACATTGTCATAATTCATCAACATTAGCTCATAAGCAATCGCTTGGCATAAATGTGCGCTATTCATTAATTGCGAAGCAGTTTGAAGTGCTGCTGCGCGAGCCTTTAGAGCGCCGCGTTTCCCGCGGTTAGATCATCACGTTACACTTCAAATGTGCGCTTCTTTCACTCAGGACAGCAGTCCTGACTGGATATCTTCCCAAATCGTCCCTCTCTATCATTTATGTCTCGTTTTTATTCGTTGACGAAAATTAGACTAGATTTTAGTCATAGTTTTAGTCATTCAAAACACATTTTTATTTAGTCATCGTCTCGTTTTCGTCCGTGTAAAAATGTCTGAAATTAACACTGGTACACTCACTACTTTACGTTGTAGCAAAGTGTCATTTCTTCAGTGTTTTCACATGAAAAGATATAATAAAATATTTACAAAAATGTGAGGGGTGTACTCACTTCTGTGAGATACTGTAGGTATAGAAATACTATCTATAGGTGCATAAGGTGCTATTTTTAATCAAATAAATGCAGTTTTTATGAGCATATGAGACATCTTTCAAAAATAGTAATGAAAAAAATAGAGTGCTTCCAAGAACTAAAGTACTAAATAATTTGTGATGTGAAACTATCTAATGTTATGAAGGGATTATTTTTGCCCCAGGGTTACACCCCTTATTTTCTGGGGTTTATTTTAACCCTTTATTCAGCACAGTTTATGGCGACTGTACTGGGGCGTGGGGCAGTATGTGATGTATGGACCATTGTACACCAGGGTTACAACCCTTCATACAGTACAGCTCGTTGCGACTGTACTGGGGTGTTAGGACCCACTCAGGCCACAGGCTGATCAGACCCGCAGGCCTCTCTAACACCTCTTCCCCAGTCTCAACCCAGCTTAGCTTCAGTGGGTGTGCAGGTGAAAGCTTCAGGTTGCTTCATGCCGCAATGCATTCTATAATTATTAAGTTGAAATGAACTGCATTACATCTCGCAAGTCTCCATGAGATCTCCATGTGTGATCTCGCAGTCCGGTCCAATCATCTACTGTGTGCGTTCAGAGGATTATAATGCTAAAAATCGGTTGAAACTGTCATTATGTCTTTGGTCTTCCACAGTTTCAAAATCAGTAAAGATTTGAAAATCGTCTAGTGCATTGTAAGGACACACGATTTTTTTTTGCAATATAATACTCTGAATCAACAACTCAGTTAATTTAGATTACTTATCTAGTAAAAACATCTGGATTTAAGAATTTTTAGATATTTAGACTGGAAATAAGACAAAAATACAAAACAAGAAAATCATCTTTTGCAGTGTACTACATTTACATTACAAACCCTATTACTGCAACATGAGATCATGCTATATTGCAGAAATCCTTTAGAAGATTAAAAACACAAAAGTATTTTAAGATGACACACAAAGACATCAAGAATCAGCACATGAATCTCAACAATGGTGACAATCAAAAGTGTCGTGCCACAATGCACGCTGGGAACAGCAGTACAAAACTCCCAGCATGCATCACAGCATGAATAAGTTATGCAGCTGAATTGTCCTATTATTTTCTTTAATTCGAACGATTGTTCTACATGTTTCAGTAAAACAGGGTTTGTAATTTAAATGTATTAAGGGCAAAACACAATTATTTCAAATGACATCAGTAATTCATGCTATTTCGCAATGATTATTAAATCATCATCTGATCTCACTTCAACTTGTTTGACAAACACACTGTCACAGCAGCCAGTGAAAACAAGCATGTTAGAAGAGTTAAGAGCCCAACTAATGGAAACACCGATCACCATTATGGTGACTACAAATGATACAAACATGAGCGTTAAACTTCAGTTAATTCTCAATAAGAACTTCTGTAGATGAATGACAGAAATAAAGTCAGTCTGGGTAGAAATATGCAAATCTGTAATGTTGTTTGTGGAGTTGTTTAATCCTCCTCTGCTGAGATCTGGAGAGATTTAATGTCTTTTATCTTCAGTTGATTTCATCTAAGTGTGGCTGAAGTCAGTTGTAGCTCTTGTGTTTCTCTGTCTCCTTTTTTTTCTGTTCTCTTCTTTCCTTCAGTGATTTTGCTTGTTAATGCTAAGATGATTCTATAAATAAAATATAAAGATTTTGTGGCTCAGATAAGGTCCAGTTCTGGTTTATTTCTTTGCTCTTGACTGACGTGGCATTGCTATGGCCTGTTTTTTTTTTTACAATTCGACCGTATAATACCTATTTATGAATACATATAATGCTGTATAATATTTAATACACAAAATACTAGGCCCTATAAATGATCAATACGACCAAAACTTTGATGAAAAACCCGTTTTGTACAATCTACTTCATGCTTTCTGTCCTCTGATTGATAGTTCATACTTTATCAAGTAATGTCCTTTTTGCTTAGAAATTTTTAATGATTTTTCAGTTATGAAGTAAAATATCTAGCTTTCGCCAGACTGCCTTCCGTATTCAACTTACAAAGAAAGTATAAAACTCTCGCAGTTCAAAACGCTTGCGCTATGTCCTAAGCCTTCCCTATTCAACTTACGGAAAAAGCTTAAAGGATTAGTTCACTTTTAAATAAACTTTTCCTGATAATTTACTCATCCCCATGTCATCCAAGATGTTCATGTCTTTCTTTCTTCAGTCGAAAAGAAATTAAAGTTTTTGATGAAAACATTCCAGGATTATTCTCCTTATAGTGGACTTCAATGGGCACCAAACGGTTGATGAGTAAATTATCAGGAAAAGTTTATTTAAAAGTGAACTAATCCTTTAACTGACGCAACGCCAGTTCCTTTTTTTCTCTTCGCAATTTGAATACGGAAAGGGGGTCTAGCGGAAGCTATTTTACATCATAACTTGTTAAATATGGATATTTATTTTACACAAACGCATCGCTTCACTTCAGAAGGCCTTTATTAACCCCCCAGAGCCGTGTGGAGTATGTTTATGATGGATGGATGTGGATGGAGTCACTTTCTTCAGCTCATACTCATTGATCACTGCAATTATAAAGTTCGGATGTGTCAGGATATTTATTAATATTTCTCTGATTGTGTTCATCAGAAAGAAGAAGGTCATATACACCTAGGATGGCTTGAGGGTGAGTAAAGAAAGTGATTGTCTGGCTACTTTTAAATCACGTCTTAAAACTTACCTATTTAAATTAGCTTTCTCTGATCAATTTAAAATATCGTATGTTAAATAGTTGTTTGTTTTATTGTGTCTTGATCTGTTTTATGACCATCATTCTACTGTACGGTGTCCTTGAGTGTTTTGAAAGGCGCCTTTAAATAAAATGAATTATTATTATTATTATTAAAGCTTGGAGTAATTTTCATTTGAAAGTGAACTAATCCTTTAAATATTATACAGCATTACACAATATATTCATAAATGGGCATTATACTTATTGCTCAACAGAATTTTACAAAGAATGTTTAAGTATAAATGGTTTTAAAAATGTGGCTAAAATGTTGTAATGCACAGTGCCAACCAAGCTTTCTGTTTTCAGTGAATTTATAACCCCAAACGGGCGACGTATCCTGGGAGATACAAACATTAAAATCAAAAATAAAAGTCATGTTTTTAAAACAAATCATGAAATTGTATTATTTGTGTCCTGAGAAGATGGAAAATAGCAATAAAATAATTTTCTGATGTCTCTTTATGGTCTTGCCCTTTTTAGGGTTAAGACCAGATTTCACTCTCATAATCACACACTTGATTTATCAGCCATTTCAACTGATATTGCAAATTTAATCTTTGATATACAGTACAGTCCAAAAGTTTGGAACCACTAAGATTTGTAATGTTTTTAAAAGAAGTTTCGTCTGCTCACCAAGGCTACATTTATTTAATTAAAAATACAGTAAAAAACAGTAATATTGTGAAATATTATTACAATTTAAAATAACTGTGTACTATTTAAATATATTTGACAAAGTAATTTATTCCTGTGATGCAAAGCTGAATTTTCAGCATCATTACTCCAGTCTTCAGTGTCACATGATCCTTCAGAAATCATTCTAATATGCTGATTTGCTGCTCAATAAACATTTATGATTATTTTCAATGTTGAAAACAGTTGTGTACTTTTTTTTTCAGGATTCCTTGATGAATAGAAAGTTCAAAAGAACAGCATTTATCTGAAATACAAAGCTTCTGTAGCATTATACACTACCGTTCAAAAGTTTGGGGTCAGTAAGAATTTTTATTTTTATTTTTTTGAAAAGAAATTAAAGAAATGAATACTTTTATTCAGCAAGGATGCATTAAATCAATCAAAAGTGGCAGTAAAGACATTTATAATGTTACAAAAGATTAGATTTCAGATAAACACTGTTCTTTTGAACTTTCTATTCATCAAATAATCCTGAAAAAAAATATTGTACACAAATATTTTGTACAATTGTACACATTAAATGTTTCTTGAGCAGCAGATCAGCATATTAGAATGATTTCTGAAGGATCATGTGACACTGGAGACTGGAGTAACGATGCTGAAAATTCAGCTTTGCATCACAGGAATAAATTACTTTGTGAAATATATTCAAATAGAAAACAGTGATTTTAAATTGTAATAATATTTCACAATATTACTGTTTTTTTACTGTATTTTTAAATAAATAAATGTAGCCTTGGTGAGCAGACGAAACTTCTTTTAAAAACATTAAAAATCTTAGTGGTTCCAAACTTTTGGACTGTACTGTATATATAAAAAGAAGAATTCCATTGGGATTCACTGATTGAACCTCCACGTCCCGGTCTGTTCTGGTTGTCCAGAATATCAAAAAGCAGGAAACACATTTCTGAACAGACTTGACACAACACATACCAAGATTGGACATTTTTATTATGTCTGAAAGATGCAATATGCATCTAGAACGGTGTCTGTCACAAAACTACTTTGGTTTTTACAAGATTTTTTGTTTGTTTTTGTTTAATCAAGTTACAGCAAAATGTGAATGAAAAATTTCATCTTGAATTTCCTGTTTTCATCATATTACAGTATTTTCCAGCTGAAATTATAATAAAAAATGGACAAAGCCAGTTGTTTACAAATATTGCACACTGCAAGTTGCATTTAGGCTGACAACTAATCAACGTTTAAATAGAAATTTCTGAATACGTTCAGAAAAAAAAATATATATAGGCAAATGACCAATCACATCAGGTACAGTATAAAATGGTTAAATACAAAAAGGCAGATTTTAGATAAATGAAAATACTACAAATGAGCAAACACTTGCTTAGTGAACAGATTGGTGGGAATAGGACAGAGGGTTGAGCTAAATCAAGAAGGGTTCAGGGGTCACGCGTATGCCGAAATCGCATACTCTCTTGTGTAGGTAGTTAGTTTGATTAAGTACTTACATTGTGAGCGCTAAAAGTGCGTTCTATATATGTAATCTGGACATACTACTACATTTGCCGTGTTGTCATTATCACGTGACCTACCAAAGTCAGTTGCATCGCTTCACTGCCATTCACAAATCCTCATGGGATAGTAAAGTGTCCATTGTATGCATTGTAGGTCACCCGGATACTTTTTGTCTACACCTTTATGAGTTCTCTGAATTCGGACATACTTCTTTTGTCACATACTGTTTTTCGCCTACTATATAGTAGGGAAGAATGCGATTTTGGACGCAGCCCTGATGTGTACAAAGACATTTGGGTCAGAAAGGGTCGTGTTTATGAATGGTCAAAGGTAAAGGACACATTATGAGGGGCAGTTCTTTGCTGTTGGTGATTAGCTTGAATATTTATTTAGACGTTTTAAGGCTAAAGAAACAATCTCATTCTTAGACCAGAGAGGGAAATGGCAGTGTCTCTGTGCAAGGACATAAAGCCCAGGTTTCCTGCGCTCATTCTGAGAGCTGATGGCTTTATGATGATGAGCGGTTTGGCTGTTATCCGCATCATCACGTGATATACAGCGGCCTCCAAAAGTCTGAAACATGTGGGAATCAAAATCTAATTGAGGATTTTGGGGGAAAAAATAAATAAAATCAGCACTATTTTTAGGTCACTAATCAAATTCAAGTTAATTAGTGACATTGATCATGTGACTCTTTGTACATTGAAGCATAAGGTGCTTATTATCATCAAGTTTTGTTCATGTCAGCAATTCTTATGCTGATCGGGGGCAGTGATTTGGGGGCCCAAAGCAATCCCAACACCAACATTTCTATATAAAAGGTCAAATATTCAAATGTCAAATTGATTTATATAGGCTTCTGGGTATTTGTTGGGGACCCACGATACCCCAAACGACCGCTTACCTCACTTATTGGTTGTCGGCCCCTGATGCTGATAGTATAATTCATAATGAAACAATCTGATAAATAAATATACACACAATGACAATTCATCAGCATTCACATTAAATCTAAAAAAAAAAAAAAATCTGTTTTTTCATGAATTGATATTCTAAAATATTCTTTTTTTGGAAAACCAGTATCTATGTATACCAGGGGTGTCCGAAGTTACGGCCTCCAAAAGGGATTGAATTTCAAACGGCCCATAGCTTGCCTATTAAAATATATGTGGCCGCCACATAATTTACAAATCATGCAGTTTCACAATGTCGCTGCTTAGAACAAAAACGCTTACTTGCTGACCAGTCTCGATCATGTGACCACTAAACAGCGCAGTGACATGCGTTCGAGATGAGTTCTCCGATGCAAACCGCAAATGTCTCGGTGATTTGAACTAGTTCACAACCAGATGAAACGGCGCTGACATTCTCAACAACACTATCGTGGAAAACATGCGAAACATTATGCGACAACAATCAAGTTAGAATACTTTTCAATCCACAAATCACCAAACATTTATCATGGATTTACTGTGGTAGTGGTAGAATGTGGGATATTAATATCGAATTTTATTGTATTATTAATGTAGACATGTATTAAATAATGAAGAGTAATGAAATAGAGGCCAAATTACAGATTTCTTTGTTAAAACCTCGCAGTTTTGTGCAGTTTTATTTATGCTAAATGTGATTATAGATTAAATACCATAAAGCCATTCTAGATACCATAGAAACAATATTAACTCAGTAAGAATATTAAAATTTTACCTTTAAAAAATGTGTTTGTGTTAATGAAAATAAATTTACATCTGCGTGATTTTACATCAAGCTACTGGTACTGTCAAATGTGCATTTCCAAGAGACAAAACTTGTAATTATTAACAATAATTAGTTGATCTCAAATGTTAGTCTATATATATATATATATATTTGGGTCATTGACAAATAAGGTTTTAAAAACATAATTGAGATATAATTAATTTAGAAGTTTTATTAAGTGTTAATAATGAGATTATGTGGTTTTTATAATCAATTAACACTGCTTTTGTCATTTTTTACAAGATGGACAAAATTTGTCACCAAAAAAGTCATTCAGTTTAACCAAAATTGCGGTTTTAGCGAATTACACTTTTGGTTATACCGAATGACGATATTTTCAAACAATGCTAACAGGATTATATCTAGCTAGCTAGCAAAAGGACAATCAAACATTTATATTTAGCACAATTTTTTAAATATTACAACATTTTCCATGTTTTATAGCGGTTGTACCGAATGACCTGATGTTTTGGGACATGCGTTTGATAAAGAGAAAACATGTATTTTTTAAATAGTTAAAAGAGAGTTAATTACTTTGCTTCATGACCATGTGGTCTTTTGCAGGTGTATGAATGATGTCACATCCTGTCACATGATACTGACCGCATGACTTGATCCAAAATGGTCCCTTTATATTGGTTACTCCGAATGACATTAATGAAATTCATTTTTTTCCGGACATTCTTTCTCATAACAAAGCAACGACTTCTACACATAATTTTAAAACCATTTTGCACTATGTTGATATATGATGTTATAAAATCATGCCAGAATAAAAAATATATACATTTATTACATTTTAAGATATTTTAATCACAAATGAAATGGCTGTATTTGCCTTTGGACGGTTAAACCGAATGACCTTTTAATATAATTAAAACCTTTTGTATTCAATGAAAGAGATCTAGTTGTACTACCTTACATACTTTGGATGTCATATCTTTGTTTTTGTATTATTATTAAGGCCTTTGGACAAAAAAATGACCCGTCACATCATTGACCC
>RJVU01069905.1:2031778-2052787 GCA_003731715.1 Anabarilius grahami
GTGCATTAAAGCGATTTTAATGCGCGACGTGGAGGCAAAGAACCGCCTGACACAAAGCTAAGTGCATTCAAATTGTTTAATGCACATCAAGCTATGGATTATCTTGCTTATACCATGGTCATTTGCAAGCATGAATTATAACATTTATTTGAATTAATTAGCCTATGAGAGAGAGAGAGAGAGAGAGAGAGAGAGAGAGAGATGTGTGTGAATTACCTGTGTCTGTGTAACGTCTCTACTAGCAATGAAGCTGTGAGTTTAATTACTTCAAAAACGAAGACATTACAACCTCCTTGCTGAGTAATGTGGCGATTCAGTGGCGAAGTTAATTTATTATTAAAAGTTGTCGGGCGTCATTGACAACAAGTTTCTGTGAGCGAGTGAAAGTGACGTATGTGTGTGTGCGCTTCAATGAAAACATTAATATAGAACGGTGATTAAATTGACTGGAACTGTGCATTAAACGGTTTTATTGCACACCTTCCGACCAATCAGAATTGAGTATCCAAGCAGACCATGGTATAATCTTAAATATTAACTTAAACTTAAAAAAAACCTAAATGAAAATTAGAAATGTTGCCTTGGCAAATAAATTAAAAAAAAGAAAGAAAAAAAAAGAACTTAAATTACTTAAACTAACAATGAAATAAAAATTAAAGCTAGATAGAAATATTAAAAAACTAAAACTAATAAAATGACAAAAGCACTAACACTGAAAGTATAAAAATAAAAGTTAGTTGAAATTAATAATAAATATATAGTATATAAATGATACTAAAATATAGTTTTTAATACATATATTCATTAGTACAGCACAGATTACAATGCATTAATATGTGAAATACTTTGTAAACCACACAGAAGGTCAGACTAAAACACTGTTCTGACATTTTAGCATAGGATAGTTTTGTAAACAAAATATTCTGCAATGAGCTGAAAGGTATTAATGTCACAAGCTCATGTTTGCATGTGACATTAGCAGCTATTTACAGTACACAAAGACTGTAAAAGTGTTACCCGTCATATTACACACTGAAACACACTCACCTCCGCCATTCTTGTAGCAGAGGTACGGGAAACGCCAAACGTTGCCTAAACCGACAAAACCTCCGGCCACAGAGAGCACGAAATCCAGCTTGCTGGCCCATTTCTCCCGCTGCGGTGCTTTACCCTCCGCCTCATCTTCCGGACGCGTGCCGGGACTCTTACCAGGAGACGGCTTCAATGTGTCCTTATGGAAATCTTTGAGACACTGCAACTTCTCCTTCTGTGCCATACTGAGAACAAGAACGATGGAGGGGAAAGGGTTGAGAATGATATACATTACCTAAAAGTTTGATAGATATTCAGCAAGGATGCATTAAATTGATCAAAAGTCACAGTAAAGACATTTATAATTTTACAAAAAAAATTTTTTTGTTCTTTTGAACTGTCAAAGAATCCTAAAAAAATGATCACAGTTTGGTACAACTGTTTTCATCATTGATAATAATCAGAAATGTTTCTTGAGCAGCAAATCATCATATTAGAATGATTTCTGAAGGATCATGTGACATTAAGACTGGAGTAATGATGCTGAAAATTCAAGAAATTCAAGATTAAATAAATGCAGACATAAGAGCCCTCAAAATCGTATAAACTGAATACAAACTTTTGGCAGTAGTGTATCATAAATGTGTGTTTATATATGTGTGATTGAGCTGGAAAACCTTTATGAAGACCCATATAAGTAACAAGTAAATAAGCAGGAAGTTTGAGCTATAAAATGACATCCTCTGAGACTGTGCAAAGCATGCACTGTTATATAAGACAGATCTAGAAGCTAGAGCTAAAAAAAAAAAAGCAGCAAATCTCAATGCTGATTGCTCAAAGCTAATGCAAAAACATTCCTAGAAATCATTTGAATAACACAGTAGCCTCAAAATCTAAGATTACAACTAAGATTACATTTCATGTATTACATTTCAGCTTCAAACACTGTAAAAAACAATTGTTGGTTTAACTTAAAAGTTACCTGGTTACCTTAAATTTTTTAGTTCATTGAAATTAAAAATTTGAGTTAATACAATGAAGGCGATTGGTTTAATCAACAGAAACTCAAAATATTATGTTATATGAACCACATTAATTATCTAAGTTGATTTGACAAAAGAAAAAATGTTCTGTACAATTTTTTACAGTGCAGAAAACGGTTTTAAATGCTTGCCGTTTTCACACAACCACCACTAGTGTTCCAGCTAAGCAGTGTTTCATGGCCTGTTTTTAATCAAAGTAAGACTTGAGCTCTGAAATTAGAGTCAGGCTGGCAGGAAGCTGATACAGTCTGATATCCTGTTTGAAACTCACACTAACAGCTCAAACACTGAAGCTGATAAACTAGCTCACTTTATTACACGTGTCCTAGTTGGCCAGTGACCTTTTCTTTGTATGATTGCGGGTTTGATACCATTTGCATCAATATTTTTATTAGTAGGAGGTCAGCACATGACTTATTAATATCCTGCTTTTTTTCCTTCCAGCACTCCTGAAAATAAAGGTTCTTTATTGGCATTGATGGTAAACCTTTAACATCCATTGCACAAAAGGTTATTTATAGTGAAAAAAGTTCTTTAGATTTATAAAATGTTCTTCATACTAAGGAAAAATTGCTCTTTTAAAGGGGTCCTTGATTATGATTTCACTTTTTTAACTTTAGTTAGTGTGTAATGTTGCTGTTTGAGCATAAAGTTCAAAGTTCAATGCAAAGGGAGATATTTTCTTTTACAGAAATCACTTTTTAGGGACTACAACAAACGGCTGGTAGGGACTACAACAAGCTACTTCCCGGTTAGTGACATCACAAACACCAAAATTTACATAAACCCCGCCCCCGAGAACACGCAACAAAGGGGGTGAGGCCATGTTGGGCTGCTTTAGAGAAGAGGAAGAGATGTTTTAGTAGAGTGCTGTTGTCATTTTACACCGGACTGCTTCACAAACGAGGGTCAATTCAACGCTGGATTTGCACAAAAGATTAACATGACGGCACATGCTAGTCGATGAGTTGAATCAACTCCACAGCAACTACATAAATTTATCCACTAACCATTCAGAAACGTCCAGTTTCATTCTAAAAGTTGTAACTTCTTCCTGAGTCTCTCCATCAGTGTCGACTCCGGCTTGAACAATGTAAGGCTGAACACCGTTACTGACAATCCTCATTTTGGCTGCGTGAGATTCTCCAGCTTTGTTGTTGTTGAGCAACCGAAGCGTAAGCCGTTAAAGCTCCGCCCTCTTCTGGAAAGGGGGCGGAAGCAGCAGCTCATTTGCATTTAAAGGGACACACACACAAAAACGCCGTGTTTTTGCTCACACCCAAATAGGGGCAAATTTGTCAAGCTATAATAAATGATCTGTGGAGTATTTTGAGCTGAAACTTCACAGACACATTCTGGGACACCAGAGACTTATATTACATCTTGTAAAAAGGTATGTACCTTTAGGTCCAGTGTTTAAAAAGACCATGTGAACGCTAAGTGAACCAGGACAAAATGCATAATTTTCTTTTTCGGAGTGTCTATTTACACTAGGTGTAAATAGCCTGTCTTATTGGCAAAGGTTATTTACACTAACTCTGCCCACCAATGTCTGGTTGGGCCACACAAGATTAAAAAAGACACACTTTTACAGCTACAGCTGCATCATTAATTTCCTGTTAATCGTGTGAAGCTGCTTCGAAACTATTTCTATTGTATGTAAAGCGCTATCAAAAATAAAGGTGACATGACAGGTTTGTGTGGGTCAAATTCTCAACAGAGCGAACAGAATGACTCACACTAGTCAAATGTTGCTGTGGCCATGAGCAAAGAAATATCGCAAGTTCACAGCTCCGCTATCTCAGCCAGCATCAGCCTCTTTCAACCTTGTCCCCAATAATGACCTTCTACACACGCCCCGACCTCTCATTAGCCTTGATATAGATAAACACCGATAGCTCTCTATCAAAACAAGCTAATCAAATGCATGTTTAATCAAGCAGTGACGTAAGCAGAGAAGAATAAGACATGTATCAGAAGGCCACAACAACAGACAGCTGACTTAACCTTGTCTGGAAATTCAGCTGTTTGAAACCCCTGAGTGTTATAAATTACACTCTGTATACTAACTATTAAATATGAACCATAACATTAGATGTATTAAAATACACAAAGAATGTGGAATTGGGGATTAAATTAAGCTTTAATGCAGGGTTAGTTCACCCAAAAATGAAAATTCTGTCATTAATTACTCGCCCTCATGTCGTTCCACACCCGTAAGACCTTCGTTCATCTTCAGAACACAAATTAAGATATTTTTGATAAAATCCGATGGCTCAGTGAGGCCTGCATTGACAGCAAAATAATTAACACTTTCAATGCCCAGAAAGCTTCTAAAGACATATTTAAAACAGTTCATGTGACTACAGTGGATCAACTTTAATGTTATGAAGAGACGAGAATACTTTTTGTGCGCCAAAAAAACAAAATAACGACTTTATTCAACAATATCTAGTGATGGGCGATTTCAAAACACTGCTTCATGAAGCTTCGAAGCTTTACGAATCTTTTGTTTTGAATCAGTGATTCGGAGCGTGAAAGTCACGTGATTTCAGTAAACGAGGCTTCGTTATGTCATTAGTGTTTTTAAATTTCAATGGTTCACCACTGGGGGGCGTGACTTTGGCAGATTGATACACGCTCCGAACCACTGAATCGAAACAAAAGATTCGTAAAGCTTCGAAGCTTCATGAAGCAGTGTTTTGAAATTGCCCATCACTAGATATTGTTGAATAAAGTCCTTATTTTGTTTTTTTGCCGCACAAAAAGTATTCTCGTCTCTTCATAATATTAAAGTTGATCCACTGTAGTCACATGAACTGTTCTAAATATGCCTTTAGTAGCTTTCTGGACACTGAAAGTGTTAATTGTCTTGCTGGCAATGCAGGCCTCGCTGATTTTATCAAAAATATCTTAATTTGTGGTCCGAAAAGATGAATGAAAATCTTACGGGTGTGGAACGACATGAGGGTGAGTAATTAATGACAGAATTTTCATTTTTGGGTGATCTAACCCTTTAATGCTGTAATGTCCATTTATACTCGAAAGCAAACAAAAAGCAAACGGGATGTTATAAACAGAAACGACAACATTTACTCTAATGCAATCATTAATAATGGAAGGTCAGACACTATGATGTTAGTTCATTGTTGTCTAGTCATTCCAACAGGGATTTATCTTTTAAAGTAAGAGTAGTAAACTTTGCCAACTTTGTACAACGTGGGATCAAAAAGATACTCTGTCTTTACAAAGTTAATTTCTTTAACTTGCACCTTGCTTCAGCTACATTACAGAACATTATATATGCATTATAGAACATGGTGCAATTATATTACCATTTGACATTGGCACTTTTATAGCATATTGTAATACCTTTTGATTTGCATGAAAATGACCAAGTGTATGGCACTGCCATAGTAGGTATTGAAGGTGGCACAAATATATCGCGTATTGGAGAAAGCACAGTTCTTCTCATGTCATGCATTATAAAACTAAATCTGTCTGGTTTCGAAATAACAGCTATCCCGCACGTGCCCTAATTCTCCGGCGCGCGCTCCAAATGAAATTACATTCTTTATGCGTGTTTAATTTGGAAACCCTGTTACGCATACGGAATAAATTATAATTCCCTAAACTAGTTTTTATTGCAAGTTTGCATGGCAAACACAAACATTGCACGAGCCACAGTGAAAGATGAACATGCATTTGTGAAGCAATTATATCTCTAATGCATATCCATCAACGAGGGTTTTTGCATTTACCACATCAGGCCAATGGATAAGATAAGAAGTTAAAATCGTGACTGTGTCCCAATAACCTACATTGTGTGTTACATCAACCCACATGACAGGTTTGAGACCGATCTATCTCCAGGGGTCGGTGTCAATGTTTACATGCACGAGCAGTGCATGTGAAATTCACATTAACCTACATTTTATTGACCAAAGCTGTGGTGTGATGCTCTGTGTTGGTCCTGAGGGTGCTGTCACAAGGTTTTGCTAAGATGACTGGTACACAGTTAACCAGTACTCTTTAATTACGGTGCATCTAAAATAAATTGAATGCATTTAATATTTAATGACATTGAGCTTGCAAAAGCCTGTGAGAGCACTTAGTTGTTCTTTCTGCCTAAGACAATGCTTTCAATACAATGCCAGAAACCTGAAAAATCCAATTTATTTTCTAATTAGAACTGCTGAATGGCAAAACTCTTTTTTTTTTTTACATTTAAAGCAGGGAATAAATTAAATCTACACATAAAAATGCGCTTCTCAAAGATGCAAATCAAACTGAATTTTTAATTATTATTATTATTTTTTTTTAAACAAAAAAACAAAGACCATGCCTTAGACAAAAATAAACGAGTGTTGAAACGTAATTGAAAATGTACACATAAAGATGCGCTTAATCAGCCTCCACTGCCCTGAAGGGTCCAAGGTGTCACTCACCTGACAATGCAATTTATTGCTCAAGTCCGTCTCTTGTTCTTTTGTCTTCTTGTGGTGAGGCTACAAAGCAAGGGAAATAATCTTTACGCCCTCTCCCACCGACTTCTGTCTTATATGGGAGCGCATGTAATAACGGAGAGAGTGGAAAAACACCAGGCTCTCGTGCAACAGGAGTGTTTCTTAAAGAGACAAGCACACGCTCGCTTCACATCGCTCGGCGTCGCGAGCGTCGCGCCATTGGGCAGCAATTATGTTGCTTGGTAATAAGAGTTTACATGACACCAGCAGGGGGCACAGAAAGCTGTTACCTCCATCGAGTCTCGTTTAAATATCGTGATGTATTTGTATTGTCTCGCTTGAATCTTTTAGCTTTCAAAGACTGGTACTTGACAGACTAATGTAAATATTTTCAAGCAATTTCTTTTAAACGATTTACTGTGATTAGTCCATTTTAACAAGTGATGAGAAAAGTAACAGATATCACGTGACTGCTTCCAGGCTGCTTCATCAGTGGTGTGTATAATAATTTACTCCTGAATAATTATTCTTAAAAAAAAAAAATTATCGTTTCACAAAAATATACCCAGTTAAGAGTACAAAAAAAATAAGATTTAATATTTAGACCCATCCAAACAGACGTTAAACCCCGCCCATTTAAGGATACCGCTTCATCCTCTACATCTCATCGCTAGTTTGATCTTGCGCATGCGCGTTGTGAATAAGCACGGAGACTATACTGGAAAGCAATACATACATGCCGTTCCATCATAAGACTTCGATGACTGACAAACAATAAATCATTTCCAAGGTGTTTTTTAAGTTTCAGTCCAATGGTTGCCATGCTAAAGCAAAATCTCCAGATATAGGTAGTGCTAAAGTGAGGTCACGTAGGGGTCAGTGGCCTTGTGAGGGGATAATCAGCCTAGACTCAAAAATTTGGGATCAACTTAGAGAAAAAGAAAGAAAGGGGGTGGGGTACATCCAAACTCTGATATGGCAACAATGCTGAGCTAAACGTGTCTGCCAATCACAGCAAAGCCAAAGGATTGTGATGGTTGGTGGTGTTTTTCCATAACGCTAGTGTGCCACAATGCCTTCGCATGCCCTCATCTCTCCTTTTCTTATCTCTTTTAATAAAATCTTACGACTGAATGATCACAATCCAAGGTCACACACTGTCACGGATATCAAGGTCTATTTTTGTGGCATTTGAAAATTGAAGCTATTGCAGTACATTTGGTGAATATAAAGAGTTTGCTCACCCAAATTCATGCTTTGCTATGACGTGCGTGCGATTGCATGCAGACAGATGGTCTGTCCATGTGTCTACACTCACCAGGATGTTAGTCAAAGGGTGTAAGCTACGGCCATTACACTATGGGACGGCCGACTCTCGCTGCTTCTATTATTTTCCCCACATACATGCACATGGGTTAATCTGTCAGTGCACAAATGTAAGTTGCATGCTTTTGAAACATTATATCCAAATATCAGTGCAAGAATATCTCATATACTTGTTATTAAAGTTATCTTATTTTCTACAGCACATAATTGTGTTTTTCTTTATGAAGTGATGTAATATTTAATATATAAACCAACTTAAAATGACATAAATAGTATCTCAAATAATTGTTGAATGGTCACTACACTCTTGAAAATGCTGGGTTAAAAATAACCCAAGCTGGGTTGATTATGGACAAATCCCAACAATTGGGTTGTTTTGACCCAGCAGTTGGGTTAAATGTTTGACCCAACCTGCTGGGTAGTTTTATTTACCTCAACTATTGTTTAAAAATTATTGTATTTCTCACTTAAAATGAACTCAAAATTAACATTTATTCAAAATAATACTTAAATAATAAACATGTTTTAAATTGCTTATTAATAAATGTTCACCTTTTGATTATTGCTTCTAGTAATTATGAGTCTGATTTTTAATTTCCAACCTATTTTGGGTTCTTTTTAGGCCAGCCATATAGTCATTTTTAAACAATAGTTGAGTTAAAACTGCCCAGCAGGTTGGGTCAAACATTTAACTAACCGCTGCGTTTGTCCATATTTAACCCAACTTGGGTTGTTTTTAACCCATCATTTTTTTAGAGTGTAAACTCTTAGATTATTTTTTCTACCCAAGTTCTCGGTTGATCCTTTTGGGTCATTTTTTGAGTTATTTTCCAGTGTTTTGGCTCATTCACACAGAACGCGTTTTTGCTTTGAAAAACGTGAGACGCGGGCAATGGAATGGGGGAAAAACGCAAGGTCTGGAGACGCATTTTTTAAAAGTTGAACTGTTTTTTACAAGAGCGCTGCATTTTTAGAACGCTGCGTCATGCGCGAGATGCTGCAAAAGATGCAAGACGCGAGCGCAACGGTCATACGTGTACGTCTAGCACGTGTTTACATAGAAAAACAATGGAAAAGTAGCGCATTGGAACGGAAAAACACATTCTGTGTGAACGGCCCCTTTGGGTAGTTTTTGTGTTACCCAGCTCCAGACGTAACAACCCAGTGTTTGGGTGTTTTTTGTGTTACCCAGCTCCAGACGTAAACAACCCAGTGTTTGGATGTTTTTTGTGTTACCCAGCTCCAGACGTAACAACCCAGTGTTTGGGTGGTTTTTGTGTTACCCAGCTCCAGACGTAACAAACCAGTGTTTGGGTGGTTTTTGTGTTACCCAGCTCCAGACGTAACAACCCAGTGTTTGGGTGGTTTTTGTGTTACCCAGCTCCATCCGTAACAACCCAGTGTTTGGGTGGTTTTTGTGTTACCCAGCTCCTGGGTCAGACATAACCCAGGGGTTGAGTTATTTATCGTGGGATTTTTGCGCCCTCTTCAGGAGAGTCAAATTGGTGCTCTTTGGTAAAACACTTTGTACGCTTTATTTTATCTAAAAATTCGTTACTGTTCTGTATATCGTTTAATTTTATGCAAAGCAACATACACGGGAGTGATGTGAGTCACCTAAACGAGTGTCGCGTGATGGAAACGCCTGATGCCTTGCATAAAATTTTACGGTGGAAACAGTACAACAGAGACTGGTCAATTACACTTTAATTACTTCTAAATGTTAAATTTTTACTTCTAATATTTGTTAAACGACCTTAAATGTAGGTAATATGTATTAAAAAGGATATTAAATATGCTATACTATAAAATATGATAGAAAATAAATGAATTATCATACAAACCGGTTGTGTGGAGTGTTTAAAAAAAAGTTTAGAGGATTTAAGTTAATCAGTAAACATAAATTCATGTATGAAGTAATAAAATAAGCTAGTATTATAGTAAAATTAATCAACCCATTATGCTGGGTTAAATAAACAACCCAGTTTGCTGGGTAAAATTAACCCAACATGTGTTCTGTTCTGTATTTACCCAGCCTTTGGGTTAAAAACAACTCAAATTGGGTTGTTTTTAACCCAGCATTTTTTAGTGTGTAAAATTATATTCAAATGATATCATATTTAATATTTGTATTCCATATTTAAATTATATATTAATGTATTAACTAACTTAAAAAGGCAAGCATTTCCTTTTAAAACTTCACTGTAGTATCTAAAATACTTGTGATAATATATTATACAGCTCATAATTTTATATTTCATATTTAAATTATATCAACTTAATATATCAACCAACTTAAAATAACATGTACTGTCTTTTAGAATATAAATAGCATCTAAAATACTTGTTGAATTGTCAAAATACACTGATTATATATAGCTCGTAATTGTATATTTCATATTTAAATCGAATTAATATATCAGCCATGCATGCACTGCCTTTTTAAATACACTGCCTTTCACTGTGTATGGTAAGGTAACTTACAGTTAACAACTAATTATCATGTTTACAGTTGTATTTTAAAGCATACGTCTATGCAATTAAAAACTAATGCAGAAATTGCTCAAACAGTATTTTTAATTCAGATACCCATAATGCTAATGCCCTCAAGACATTAGTACAGCAAAAGGCAGAGGATCTTATTTTGATATGGATATTTGTACAGTTTCTTATGCTGAAATATTAGAGAGGTCTGAAATCCCTTAAACTTTACGTTATTTCTCCTTTTCTTCATTATGCCCATGAGACACTTTGAAATACCAGCATTAAGACAATGTTGAAGTCAACAAGAATTCGAATAGTTCCCATTTGAGCTCTTTTTCGTGTGCCAGCGAGCATGTCTGTATACCGTGTTGCCAGGTTTCCTCGCTGGTCTCTGGAGCCTCTGGTCACCCAGGAGGAGATTAAAGAGCGAGGCAATGGAACAGGTTGTTTTTTATCCATGCCAAAATAATACCTGTAAATCAGCTCAGCTCCAGAGTGCTGAGTCCAGCTGTATTTGGTGCTCTGAGGGGTTGTGTAACGCTGACATTTACATGTGATGAGATCTCTTGTGCAGCGTTTGCTCGCATTTAATTGAATTATAAGCAGCGGTGTGCAAAGCGCTCTTTGTTTCTTGTTAATTATTCATGTTGTCATTACTTGTGCATTATATTCCCAGTGTCATGTGGATGGATTTGAATTAGTCATTTTGATCCAGAGATTTTTTGTAAAGTGTTTGAGCTCTACTTTTACTGACATGTGAAGCAGGTGGACTATGGGAAGAGTCATGTGGTGCCACAGTAAGCCTCTTTCAGTCTCACATGCACTGTGTTTGTGTCACAGGGCAGCTGCATGGGGAATACTGAAAGATTTCATTCACACGCCGACACACACAAACCACCAATTCGCCAAAACATACCGAATTGCTATGAGATTGTGTTCATTCTTAGAAAGAAGAGCTCAATATAGAACCTTAAAGTTTTGTCACACTGTAAAAAAAAATATATTGTTGGTTAAACTTAAAAAAAGTAAGTTACCTGGTTGCCTTAATATTGTGAGTTCATTGAAATTAAAAATTTGAGCTAATACACTAAAAAATGCTGGGTTAAAAACATCCCAAGTTAGGTTGAAAATTGAACAATTGGTTGTTTTAACCCAGCTGTTGGGTTAAATGTTTGCCCAACCTGCTGAGTAGTTTTTTTTAACTCAACTATTTAAAAATGACTGTATCTCTTTAATGTTTAATAAATGAACATTTATTAGTAAGTTTAATGAATAATAATTAAACAATAAACATTTATTAAATAGCTTATTAATAAATATTCACCTTTTGATTATTATTGTTGCCTCTATATGTGTCTGATTTTTAATTTCCAACCTATTTTGGGTTCATTTTAAGCCAGTCATATAGTAATTTTTAAACAATAGTTGGGTTAAATAAAACTGCCCAGCACGTTGAGCAAACATTTAACCCGATCGCTGGGTTTGTCCATTTTCAACCCAACTTGGGTTGTTTTTAACCCAACATTGTACAGTGAAGGAGATTGGTTTAATAAATAGAAACTCAAAATATTATATTATCTGAACCACATTAATTATCTAAGTTGATTTGACAAAAGAAAAAAAGTTGTGATAACAAATCATGAAAACATTTTTTTACAGTGAAGGTACTTCAAACTGTATATTCCCATCATGGGATCATTTTATGGATTTAGTTTTAATAAATTAATTTTGTTTTGCGATTAAATTTTATGAATTAAACAGCCTGTAAACATACTAAAACTTGAAATAACCATGAAAGTATTATGCAATCATCTACAGGTAAATGGGACCTATTATGCCCTTTTTCAAAGTCTTAAATTTGTTGTTTTTTTTGGGTCTACAAGAATAAGTTTTGATGCTTGAATGTTCGGGTGTGTTTACCGTACAATGACATAACTCGCTGATAACTACACTTTAAAAAATGCTGGGTTAAAAACAACCCAAGTTGGGTTGAAAATGGACAAACCCAGCGATTGGGTTGTTTTGACCCAGCAGTTGGGTTAAATGTTTGCCCAACCTGCTGGGTAGTTTTATTTAACCCAACAATTGTTTACAAATGACATTATGTCTAGCTTAAAATGAACCCAAAATAGGTTGGAAATTAAAAATCAGACTCATAATTACTAGATGCAACAATAATAATCAAAAAGATGAGCATTTATTAATAAGCAATTTAATAAATGTTTATTGTTTGAATATTATTCAAAAAAGTATTAATAAATGTTTGTTTATTAAACATATTAATAAATGTTAATTTCCAACATATTTTGGGTTCATTTTAAGCGAGAAATACAGTCATTTTTAAACAATATTTGGGTTAAATAAAACTACCCAGCAGGTTGGGCAAACTTTTAACCCAACCGCTGGGTTAAAACAACCCAATCGCTGGGTTTGTCCATTTTCAACCCAACTTGGGTTGTTTTTAACCCAGCATTTTTTAGAGTGTACCATAGTACGATCCATCGTTGAAGAAATCAGACTGTTTCCCGAAACCATACTGTCGCTAAATTATCGTTCAACTACGTTGGTTATATAACTTCTTTTAATTAATCCGTTTGAGATCAAATTAATGCAATATTTTTTTGCTGTAAATTGGCATCTGAGGACTAATTCTCATTTTTATCAGTTATTTTGCTTTATTTCCAGATTCAAGACTCGTAGAGCACGTATGCACGTGCACTCTTCAAAAATGGCGCTAAACGACGTAAATGACATTTGTATATATTCAAAATAAAAGATATAGATTGCACTGAATGTCAGCTTGCTTATTTTGCTCACGATGAGGATTTATTAAATTCCACGTCAGGCAAACAAGAAACTCTGCTTCTAACACACTGTCGCTTCAACCACACTACTTTGCGATGCTGTTTGCGAATGTTCATTGAAACTATGGTTTCTGGAAACACGACTCGTTAAACTATGTTGATAACGAGGGAACTTGCGACCATAGCTGGCTTATGATGCTTTTGGGAAACGCACCTGTCTCTATGAAGCCCCTCCTTCCGAAAAGCTCAATGTGCTCTGATTGGTCAGCTGGACCAGTGTGTTGTGATTAGTCAACCGCTTCGATTGTGTTTGAGAAATGCAAAGCCCCTTACCATAACTCAATCAGGCAAAACCCTTTTTATACATTGGGCAGGAATTATTTAAATGAGGAATATTGTGACGTGTTCGTTCCCGGAAGAAAACTCAAGACTACAATGTGAAGGCGTTTCAGGGAGTTTTTTTTTTTTTACCTTTTTCATGCTCAAACAGCAACATTATACACTAAAGAATGTTGAAAATGTAAAAATGCTTAGGACTGTTTTAACACATTTCTCCTTATATAGAACCTTTCTGGCATAAAGGGTTCTTTAAAACTGAGTTAAGAACCCTAGAGTTCTATTTAGAACCACACTGAACCTTTTTCCCACATGCTGCGCTTCATTTAAACAATGCAGGAGAACTAAGACACACAAATTTTCCAACAATGCTGCGATCGCAGCTGGAAACAGGCTTCATTCCTTCAAACACTCTGAATAAGTGATTCCCAACCAGGGGTACATGAACCCCAGAGGGTGCTTGGAAAGAATTTGACGTGTGATTAAACCTATAAAACAGAAAATTAACCAACTAGTTGGAATTAATACCATGCTTTCTTCAGTTCATTTCAAAAGAAAGAAAACACAAAAAATGTAAATGTGTGTACATATGTGCTACTTTGGATTGTTTTTGACCAACAGTATTTAATAAGTGACATAATATTTATGATAATGCTGAATAATATCCACTATAATATGAGTTGAAAAGGTTACTTGAGCCTTATTGAAGACTAAACGTGTTGCAAAATATAGATTATATCAAAACTTGCAGTGTGAGTTAATACTGAGAGTTTTGCTGTGTACAACACTTTGGATTTATTTGTTTAATATTTGAGTAGTAGGTGTTAAGGATATTTGCCTACTTGTCAGACTTTGACCTGCATGCCATTCTCCTTTCATTTTGGCAGAAAACATGGTTACCATGGTAATTTTGTGTAAGGGAAACTTCAGTTTACACAAATACTCTAGCAGGGTTAGAGAAACCTAAAAAATCTCTTACCTCGCTTTGATCAGTGACTCCAAGAACTATTTGGACACTTAAAACACTTAAAAATGAAGAATATTGGATTAAATACTGTTCAAAAGTTTTGAGTCTGTAAGATTTAAAAAAAAAAATTTTTTAGAGTCTCTTCTGCTGACCAAGGCTGCATTTATTTGATCAAAAATACAAGAAACATTTCTGATTATTATCAATGTTGAAAACAGCTGTGCTGCTTCATATTTTTGTCGAAACTGATTTTCATGATTCTTTGAATAGAAAGTTCAAAAGAACAGTATTCATTTGAAATAGCCTTTACTGGAATTTTGATGATTTTAATGACCAGTTTAATGCATCTCTGAATAAAAGCACAGTATAGGCCTGTAAGTTACTGTATGTCTTGCAGCATTTGAGACACCAGTAGCCTACAGAAACTTCTAATGAAACACAGTTTTAACTGTCTTTACATGTGTATTTACAATAGATGATTATCAATCTTCAGCACTTTCACCAAGAGACATAAAATATACAGTATAAATAAGAGGAAGCATATCGCATTGTCTTCCCCAGCTAGTCTTTAAATATGTTTGAAATATTCCTTTCATGCATATAGAGGTCACTACAGTGGACATCTATTCAAAAAGCATTTTCTTGCATATGAAAGTCATATCATTGTTACATTTTCCAAGTATTGTTTTTAGTTTGGGAGGAAATTCTTAATCATCTGTTCATTGAACTGGACATCATGCATCACATAGCTATATTTCAGCTACAGTTATATTATTATTGTATTGTATATTATTAACATACTATTACTGTGACTGCTGTTCTTGAAAATACTTCATCTGAAGTAACTTTTTGACTGTTAGAATAATAACTAGATGAAAAAAATTTGTCGAGACAAATTTTAAGTTGGCTTGAATTTGTGTTATTAAAATGTAATTTGCAGTGACGTCAAAAAAGTTATATGTTTACATAATGTACATTTCTTGTAATGCATTACTTTACTCGTTACATCAGAAAAGTAATCTGATTACGTAATGTATGTTACTTGTAATGCAGTACTTTACTCGTTACATGAAAGAGTAATCTGATTATGTAATGCACATTACTTGTAATGCTTTACTCGTTACATTAAAAAGTTATCTGATTACATAATGCATGTTACTTGTAATGCATTGTTACTCGTTACATGAAAAAGTAATCTGATTACGTAATGCATGTTACTTGTAATACATTACTTTGTTACGTAAGAAAAGTAATCTGATTACGTAATGCACATTACTTGAAATGCATTACAAAGTTACATGAGAGTAATCTGATTATGTAATGCATGTTACTTGTAATGCATTGATACTCGTTACATGAAAAAAATAATCTGATTACATAATGCACATTACTTGTAATGCATTATAAAGTTAAATGAAAAAGTAATCTGATTACATAATGCATGTTACTTGTAATGCACTGTTACTCGTTACATAAAAAGTAATCTGATTACTCGTTACATCAGAAAAGTAATCTGACTACGTAATGCATGTTACTTGTAATGCATTACTTGTTACATGAAAGAGTAATGATTATGTAATGCATGTTACTTGTAATGCATTATGTTACTCGTTACATGAAAGAGTAATCTGATTGTAATACGTTACTTTTAATGCATTACTTTACTCGTTACATGAAAGAGTAATCTGATTATGTAATGCATGCTTGTAATGCATTACTTTACTCGTTACATCAGAAAAGTAATCTGATTATGTAATGCACATTACTTGTAGTGCATTACTTTGCCTGTTACATGGAAAAGTAATCAGATTACCTAATGCATGTTACTTGTAATGCATTACTTTACTCGTTACATGAAAGAGTAATCTGATTGCATAATGCATGTTACTTGAAATGCATTACATTACTTGTTACATGAAAGAGTAATCTGATTACGTAATGCATATTACTTGTAATGCATTACTTTACTCGTTACATCAGAAAAGTAATCTGATTATATAATGCACATTACTTGTAGTGCATTACTTTGCTCGTTACATGGAAAAGTAATCTGTTTACGTAATGCATGTTACTTGTAATGCATTACTTTGCTCGTTACATGAGAGTAATCTGATTACATAATGCATGTTACTTGAAATGCATTACATTACTTGTTACATGAAAGAGTAATCTGATTACGTAATGCATATTACTTGTAATGTATTACTTTACTTGTTACATCAGAAAAGTAACCTGATTACGTAATGCGTGTTATTTGTAAAGCAATGGGTTTTATTGTTCCTCCTGAACAAAACACATGATGGGAGATTACATCATCAGTTCTGGCCGTAACTCAGTGAGTGTTGTGAAGTGGGAGTAGTAATGGTTCTGCTGCTGAGATCTTTGTGGGTGTAGGTATAAACTGAGTGGTGTGATCAGATCACTGCAGACCTAGTTACTATCCTGTCAGTGGTGCCAGGTTAGTTACAGATTTATGGCGTGTCTGCATCGGCCTGTGTGACTCAGGGATCTTAGTCACACAAACACACGGCTCTTTTGATAGATGGCAGAGAAACGCAGTGCTGCTCTAACAGGCCTCCATCCCTCACTTGAGACGGTTGTCATGGCAATTCTGCCTCCTGTTGCCTGGAGAAACATGAAAAACCATACGGAAGCCTCACGCCATACTTTGACAAGTTACCAAACTCCATGCAGCAAACGAGAATTTTAAATGAGTTTTCAGAGGTTTATAATCTATAATAACTGGGAAGGGACATTTATGAATTTTTTATGTTAATTCTATCGATACTCAAGCTCCACATTTCATCCCTGGAAGTTTAAATGCATTATACAAAAACAAATGCATTAAAGATATATTTTATCTCTATGAGCTGATTAAAAACAATGGCAATCCTGCAACACGCAATTACTGATATGAACAAAATTTAGGGACATTCAGTTACGAAACATTTGATATGATGCTTTAACATAATCATGTGACGAAAACCCGACAGTATTTAAGACAGTGTGGAAAAGTTATCATTGAACACTTTGTGTCCTTCAGTGAAATTATGATCCCTGTTTGACTCCTGCACTAATACTGAGCGCCTCCTGCAGGACAAAACTAATAAAGCATCTTATGGATCAAAGATAGGTCAGATGTTTCCAAATACACAGGGATCCAAACCTCTGAGACCACATTTAACATTACTTCATTCAGACTTGGAAAAAATACATTTTAGAGTATTTTGGGGGGAAAATAATATGACATAAAATGAAGAAATATTGGTAATACTCTAATATGTTAATATTAGTTAAAGCTGCAGTCTGTAAGTTTTGCCTCTTTGCCGCCATCTCTGTTTGAAACCTGCAATTGCAGTTATTTGCGGAATTATCCTCTTTACGTGGGTTGTGCCTTGGCATGACTCCTCAGCGCGGATGAATCTAACACCACGTCCTAACTACACACGACGCGATGCCACAACGCAATAAAAGGTATCTTTTCCGTGTTAATCAGAGTTTTTGTCGAATTGCCAGTCAAAATGCTTGTTGCAGGAATCTTATCGCATTCGCGACGGCGACACACAACAATTCTATTTCTATTTCTCCGCGACGTCGCGGCTGGAACAGCAACTCAAAGTATGGCAATGATAATATCAGGTACTGTTTATGTGCTTTATCTAATGTTAAAAGTGTCTAATGAGAGTTTGAATATTACGGAAGAGGATTAGGGCCAAGCAATAATAAAAAAAATAAAACCATCTCGAGATTAAAGTTGTTAAATTACGAGAAAAAACTCGTTAAATTTCAAGAAAAAAGTCGAGATAAAATGTTGATAATAAACTCTTTAAATTACAAGAACAAATTCGTTAAATTATGAGAAAAATGTCGTTAAATTTCGAGAATAAACTCATTAAATTATGAGGAAAAAGTCGTTAAATTACGAGAACAAATTCGTTAAAATATGAGAAAAAAGTTGTTAAATTACCAGAACAAATTTGTTAAATTATGAAAACAAATTCGTTAAATTACGAGAACAAATTCATTATTATGAGAAAAAAGTCGTTACATTTCGAGAATAATGTCGAGATAAAATGTTGAGAATAAAATAATTAAATTATTTCTCATAATTTAACGAATTTGTTCTCATAATCTAACGACTTTTTTCTCGTAATTTAATGACTTTATTCTCAACATTTTATTTCGACTTTTTTCTCAAAATTTTACGAGTTTTTTCTCGAAATTTAACAACTTTAATCTCGAGATGGTTTTATTTTTGTATTACTGCTTGGCCCTAATCCTCTTCCGTAGAATATCATTCTGTGTTCCCAGCTTTTTAGCTGTGAAGAAAACGACGACTAATTCTCCCGAGATCTTGAAAACAAATAAATGGGCACAAGAACGTTCAAACTGTCAACTCAGTGCGAACAAACAAGCGTATTCTGTGACAAAGATTGTTTCAGTCACTCCATATGTACTTTAAATAATGTTTAAATGGTGTAATATTTATGATTTTTACTATGTACTTGCCCATTTCATTGTGCCTGCTGTGCTCTTGCCGAGAGAGCCCGCCCATACTCTCTTCTGATTGGCTGTTGTTTTTAATTGATTTTATCGCTTCTCATTGTCGCGTCGCATCTAGTGTGGACAGTCAAATTGCTTGTTGCAGGAATCTTATCGCATCGCGTCTGGTTAGGATGTTTAATGTTTAACCAAAAAAAGTTACGGACTGCAGCTTTAATGCATTAACTAAGATTAGCTTAACACCTAAAACTATATTACATATTGTAAAAAGGGGCATTATAGGTGACCTCACACAAACAACACGATTGTCAGGATCCTGTCACCAAACTTAGAACAAGACCAGTCAAGGTGACAGGACTCTGACCGAAATAAAACCAGAGTAATGCAGGAAAAAATGTTTTAGGTGGAGAAATACAAATCAAACAGACCCACAAGTAATACGTTATTAAATAATATTTACTTTTTCTCACCTATGTACAGTACATCCCATTCAGTCACAGAATCCCACCCATAAATCACATGAAAGGAAATTGCAATGCCAACGCATCCGATCATAAACAGATATTTCATGACTTTGACATTCATGAATGTTCATACACAAAAGTGTCATTTGTGGGATATTCTCCTTAGCACCCAGTTCAGTAACACAAACCTCCACAAACTCAAGTGCTGCGACGGAAATGAGCTAAGGATAATGCTGAAGATTTAAACCACATCGTGTAGACGTGTCACTTTAAGACCAGCATAAAATAGAATAAATAAAATGCTATGAAATAAAATCAAAGCAATGCAGGAAAAAGAATTTAAGTGGAGAAAGATTAAGGACAATCAGGTTTAGGAGCACGTTTCCTGATTATAATATTGATATTAAATGCAAATATTGCATGCACATTAGCAGAAGTCTTTCCTGAGGATGCAAAGCAGAGAAACTTCTATATCAGCACTGGAAGATACATTTGTGAGGCATTAATAATAATAATTTGCTTAAACAAATGGTCACACAAACATCAGAGAAAACACAAGTGAGATCTTCCTTTCCAAAAGAAATCGCCTCATCTTTGATTAAATATTGACTCAAATCATATTCGGTGATGTAACAGCTAAACCTATGAATTATTATTGTTTTGACTCTGCATCCACAACACTTCACAACAAGTTTCCTGTAGAGTTTGTTAAATATTCTGCTACATGATGCATCTGGAAGATTGAACAGTGCATGTCCAAACATCATGAAGAACTAATATTAACTTAAACACAATGCTCGCTACCGGCAAACATTAAAATGTCAGGCTTTTATCTCTCTGGAGGGAGTTTGTTCATGGAAAACAACAAAAACTACAGACAGCAAGCTTCGCTAAATCACAACAGGCCACTGCGATATGACACATCTGACTGTATATGTGCGTGTGCAAGTGTGTTTTTGGTTAGAATCGACCATATTAGTTTGTTACTGCTAATGTGATGCTAGTTTGCTACAGATTATTTGTGCATGTAAAGCATTAATAAATCATTCAGCATCCCGCTCCCTCCCGACCTCAAGTTCCTTGATGTTTTTCAGCACTCCAGCCCAATGCTGGCCAGCAGGAGCTCCAGGGCGCTGAGTTTCTGGTTGGCTTCCTCGATCTCGCTGTACATCTGAACGTCACTGGCGATGTGGAAACGGATCTCGTCCACCAGAGGGATGGAATCGGTTTCCTGCCTGGCGGCCACGTTCCCAGCATCTTCTCTAATCATATCAGCAAACTCTGGCCTTTCCACCAGCTGAAAAAAACATGACTTCATTTTTTGAGCTAAATCTCCCAATGAAATGCATACGCAAATGTTTATTAATATGGCTGCTGGAGCAGAAAACAGTTCTTAGATATTGAAACTTGAGTATTAAATGGTATTTTTGTCGTCAGGATTAATTCATGTTGAAATCAAGTTAAAACATGACTTTTGTAACAAATTTGACTTACGCAATGTGACATATTTACCAGTGAAACTGAATAATCGGTGGAAAATAGGACAGGACTTAATTTTATCCATCAATTAGAGGTTGTCAGCTT
>RJVU01069905.1:2088456-2098472 GCA_003731715.1 Anabarilius grahami
AATCACAAATCATAAAAATATAAATGATATAAACATATTTTAAATAAGTTTACTTTATTTTTACTTTAAAAATAGTTTAGTTTGTTTGCAATTTCATAATGTTTTTTAACATTTTTTTTTTTTTTGAAAATAATTATATTGTACAAAATACATTTTAAAAGCTACCTTTTGTATTAACCCCAAATTCATTTATTTTTAATATTGTAAATGCATTTTCTTGCCCATTGCAGTACATTTTCTAATATATTTTGTAATTTAAAGGTTTAAATGAAATATATTTTTTTCTTTAGCATATATTCTACATACATTTTGGCAGAAAGAAATGCTGTATGATTGCACTTGTGTCACACTTCAATATGATGTACTGTGCAGTATGTGATAATGTATTATTTTTCTCATATTTTCTTGCAGTGTGAAGTATAATGACTTCAGTGAGGATGTTTTTGACTTGATGGAAACGTGCCCAAATATTGTTTACTAGAAGAATCTCAGGTTGGAACACCTGCACATAAACCTGCATAAAATGAAATGCATGCATGCATATTAAAGGTGCTCTAAGCGATCCTGGGTGGAGTAACTTCCTGTTGACGTTCGAAGTGTTGTCAAACAAAACAGAGGCTAGCTAGACCCTCCCTCCTCCTCCTCCTGCCCCTCCCCTCCGTGCTTCCTGAAACAGTCATGAACGCGTATTTAAAATATAAGTAGCTTGCGTATTGACGCTGCTTGCCGGTTATTGGCTGGGAGCACTATTTATGTTTCGTGGTCCAGGCTGCACCAGTTTGTTTTTGTTGCCGTTTTTGGAGCTTGTAGCGACTACAGAGACCGCGTTTTTTTACAGTGTGTTCATGGGACAGGCAGCTAGCGGATAGTGAGGAGATGTTTGCTGTATGTGACAAAAAATGTTTTGGCCTAAAAACGCGTGACATCGCTTAGAGCACCTTTAATGCATATTCTATTCCATCTGTTCCTAAGCAGCAAGTCTTGGCCTGATGGTTAGAAAGTCAGACTGGTAACCCGAAGGTTGTGGGTTTGATTCTCAATGCTATCAGGAAATGACTGAATGCCCTTAAGCAAGGCACCTAACCCCCAATCACTCCCTGGACGCCACAGCAAAATGGCTGCCCACTGCTCCAGGTGTGTGCACTGCAAAAAATGCTGTTCTTACGTAGAGTTTTTGTCTTGTTTCTAGTCAAAATATCTTAAAGTTCTTAAATCAAGAAGCATTTTCTTGACAAGTAAAAAGGATTTTCTTGTTTTCAGGAAAAATAAGTCAAAATGAAGTGAGTTTTTCCTTAAAACAAGCAAAATAATCTGCCAATGGGGTAAGCAAAATAATCTTATTTCAAATTGAAAACAAGATTATATATCTTATTTTTGGTTTGATATAAGATTATTTTGCTTACCCCCATCTATTTTCTAAATGTCGATAAAAAACTATTGCGAAATGACGGCGTTTCCATTAACCAATGTTATGCGACTAAAACTTTTTTTTCCTCTCATGATAAGTTATTCAAAAAAATCATGTTAGTAGGTTTAAGTTTATCGCAGCCACAGCAATAGACATTATTTTGAATCTTAGGAAATGTAGGTGTGTTATCCAAGCTTTAATGGCAAGAAAAGCCCCTTATACTTGGGAGCGGCCATGTGTGACGTGTTTCTGGGTGTTTCTCCCTCATGTCTGCTTCGAGGTCTTGATAAATTGTGGCATTTCTTTGTTGTTTAGAATCCAGTATTTATTTAGTTTTTTATTAGTTTAAAGGATTAGTCCACTTTTAAATAAAAATTTCCTGATAATTTACTCACCCCCATGTCATCCAAGATGTTCATGTCTTTCTTTCGTCAGTCGAAAAGAAATGAAGGTTTTTGAGGAAAACATTCCAGGATTTTTCTCCTTATAGTGGACTTCAATGGAGCCCGAACGATTGAAGGTCAAAATAAAAGTTTCAGTGCAGCTTTGAAGGGCTTTAAACGATACCAGAAACAAATTATCGCCTTGCACATGCTTCCGCTTTCCGTATTCTTCAAAACGCTTACGCTATATACCCTACGCCTTCGTAGGACATACGGCGTAAGCTTTTTGAAGAATACAGAAAGCGGAAGCACGTGCAAGGCGATAATTTGTGTTTATAAAGCCTATACAGTTGTATTTTTTTCGAAAATGCCCAATCGTTTCTCTAGATAAGACCCTTATTCCTCGTCTGGTATCGTTTAAAGCCCTTTGAAGCTGCACTGAAACTGTAATTTTGACCTTCAACCGTTTGGGGCCAATTGAAGTCCACTATAAGGAGAATAATCCTGGAATGTTTTCCTCAAAAACTTTAATTTCTTTTAGACTGACGAAAGAAAGACATGGACATCTTGGATGACATGGAGGAGAATAAATTACCAGGAAAATTTTATTTAAAAGTGGACTAATCCTTTAATACCTAAACATGACAGCGGCTCTCTCTGGCTCAGCGGCAGCGCCAACGCAGATCTGAATGTTAGCTGTGATTTTTGTCAAAGGTTTAATAGACACAGTAGAATCGTTGTCATTTAGGAATAAGATCGTGTATAAAGAGCTCTGTCTCATCTTCTATCCAAACATACCGCGCCATCTTTAAAGAGTGATCAACATTTACGTACGCCAATTGACCAATTAATGCAAAAAACTGTTTCCATTCCAGTTTTGCGTAATATTCCTTTTTCGAATTGCCTGAAAAACCACCTCATGCGAGTGTAAAAGCTTTTTTGTGATAAATGGGAGTTTTTGCGAAATTGACATGTTTACATTTGGCTGCATTTTCAATTTGCGCAATTTGAAGGGTAATGGAAACGCAGCTAAAGTTACTCCTCCCAGTGGCTGTTTTACATGCAGTTTTATACAGTTGCCCCAAAAAGTATGAATGTCTTTGCATTTGTAACAAAATATTATAAAGTAGTATCCATTTGAAAGAAATGCATCATAAACACACTTTACATGCAAAAAAAAAATCACAAAAAGAAGCTTGTCAGGTTTCATAATTATAAAACAATAGATACACTGCCAAAAATGAATTATTTCTGGTTGTGAAACATGCCCATTGTAAATATGACAAATGATTTCCTATATTCCTTCATTTTGAATTGTGATACTTTTTAGGGCCACTGTATAATCAAGTCTGGTTCTTCCACGTACAAACAACAAAATGATTGTCTGAAAGAAATAGACAGCTGGAGCTCACAGATACAGTGATTTATTTCACATTATATATTAAGAACATTCAATTCAGTGTGATTTTGAGAACATTAGTGGCACTTATAGTGGAGCGCTCAGTCTGGCATTTGAGGCTTTTATACAGAATAAAGTGGCTGAAAGGACGGACTCATTAGAAATGACAAAACAGAGCACTCAGAGAGCGTCCTCATGTGACTCTCATTGTAACACACTCACACCCTGCTGAAAAGACCAGCTTCGAGCACCATGGATTTGCATGCTGTCTTGCTGGTTAATTAAACTAGTTAAGTATTTAAAACACAACAGCAAAGCTAGTCTTTTCAGCAGGGCTCAGACACATACTCAGTATCGCAGCTCTGTCCTTCTTTCACTGATGTTCTGGATGATTCTGCAAGCAGTGGATGAACTCCGTCACAGGTCGACCCTCGTAACAGATCTCATACACTGCATTAAAAAGGGGAAATCTGTGGGAAGAAAATGTTCAGATGTGTTGAACTAATTTTATTGTGCTTGGTCTTAATGTAAATGCACAATGAAATAGTGCAGGTATGACGTCAAAACCCGGAAGAGTTCCTTCGAGATTTTCCTTTGGGGTTTTTAATTTGTGTAAAATAAAGCCTTTGGTAAACATAACTTGACGATACTTTGACACAATGTACACTGCACACACTCACACCCCAAACTGTCTCATCTAGTTACTTATGTTCATTAATAACTACTTAAAATTTCAAATATTTGCTGTGGGTGTGTATTTTACGTTGTAGAATAAAACATCAAAGTATCATCATTGTTTACCACAGGCTTTATTTTACATATAAATTGAAAAATCCAGGTTCTGATGTCATTCCTGCACCACTCTATCAAGTCTTACCTGTCGAGTACGCCTTTGGTTTTAAGTATCTTGTGGACTTCAGCGGCTGTGGCGGGACCCTGCAGCTTCTGACCATTCAACATTTCCTTTTCAAGCTCTTCGAGAGACTGAAACAGAGAATCGAATGACTACAAACGCTGAGAATTATTTACTATATTGTTATTGCACTATTCTTACTGCTAATTTGCTTTACTTTAAATTGCCTGTTTTGCACTATTCTCATTGTATGCAAAGCTACAAAGGTTTTTATTTTTTGTCATGCTAAATTGAAAATGGAATTGAAATCATTTTGTTTCTTTCTCATATAAACTATCTTGGCATTTCAATACGCATCACACCTGGTTTGATATCTGTGAGCATGTATACATGCACACCAATATGCTGATAACTACCAAAAATCAGTTTATTGAAATTACCTTATTTACCAGTTTACATGCAAATCAATAACAATGCAAGTAAACCACATTTACAAGACTGTATTAAAAAATACAGGTTATTCCCTAGTGGTGATGTCAAAACGTAAGCATCCATGTATTTTACTCAGAGTATTCTATTTATTGTATCAGTTGTGATGTTAAATAAAGCATTTAAAACTCCAGAGTATTTCAAAATGTCAGCGGGAAATTTGCGCAGACTCATATTTGAAGTTTCTACAACTGTCCCACTTGTCCTTTGGCTGCACGAGATGAGAAAACATTTGGGTGAATTCATGTTCGTTGGGACATTTTGTGCCATTGAGTTGACTGGGAAAAGTGTCCAAATCACCCTGAATTCACCCCTATTTCTTGGGTCAAGAAAAGTTTGCGATATATTTCTCCTCCCCTACCGCGAAACACTCGCTGTGTGGCTGGATGTGCTTAAATCTGCCGTAGAAGAACGCTTTTTGCAAGGTTAAGATGCGAATCGGGGTAATGGGCAAAAATCTAGCTCTGTCGATCGGTTTATTCTTAGGCTGTTTATGACCTTACGCCAATAAACGAAAACGGTTAAACATGTTTACATGACCACATGCGTTGTCGGCTTATTAAGCGTAATCAGTTTAAGAACGCGCATGTAAACTCACTCTGATTAATCACATTTCACACTATTACTGTTTTTACTGTAGTTTTGATCAAATAAATGCAGCCTTAGTGAGCATAAGGGACTTCTTTCAAAAACATTAAAAATATAGTTGCAAGCAGGGTTCAAGTGCGTTAAGGCCTTTAAAGGGATAGTTCACCCAAAAATGAAAATTTTATGTTTATCTGCTTACCTTCAGGGCATCCAAGATGTAGGTGACTTTGTTTCTTCAGTAGAACACAAATGATGATTTTCAACTCCAACCGTTGCGATCTGTCAGTCGTATGATGCATGTCAATGGGAATCCCATCTATAAGAGTCAAAAAAACATGCACAGACAAATCCAAATTAAACCCTGCGGCTCGTGACGACACATTGATGTCCTAAGACAGGAAACGATCGGTTTGTGCGAGAAACCGAACAGTATTTATATAATTTTTTACCTCTAAAACACCACTATGTCCAACTGCCCTCCACATCCGGTTGGTAAGGTCAGAAAACACATTCTGATGACGGAAGTGATGTCTCGCGCTTTGCTTCAATGAGTGCGAGACAGACCTGACTAACCGGATGTGGAGGGCAGTTGGACATAGTGGTGTTTTAGAGGTAAAAAATGATATAAATGCTGTTCCGTTTCTCGCACAAACCGATCGTTTCGTGTCTTAGGACATCAATGTGTCGTCATGAGCCGCAGGGTTTAATTTGGATTTGTCTGTGCATGTTTTTTTTACTCTTATAGAAGAAGTTCCCATTGACATGCATTATACGACTGACAGACGGCAACGGTTGGAGTTGTGTTCTTCTGAAGAAACAAAGTGACCTACATCTTGGATGCCCTGAAGGTAAGCAGATAAACATCAAATTTTCAATTTTGGGTGAACTATCCCTTATAGCACATGCATAAAAGGTATAATGTTTTAATTATCAAGCCTGTGGAAAAGATCATTTACAGCCAATACAGGCAATTTACCATAGGAAAAATATGGTTTATAAAGCTTTTTAACTGTTATCGAGGTTGAGCCAAAAACCTAGGACTAGTTCGGCAAAGTTGGTTTTTGAAATAGTCTCTAATATTTAATGAAAAACACGAAGGCGAAGGCGCCCCCCCCCCGGTGGCCGATTTCTTTCGAATTTCTCACAGGCCTCTAGGGCCATGATTCAAACAGGCCTAGTGAGATTCGTTCCAATCGGGTTCTGTTAACCTTGCCTGATAGCTGCTCAATAAACCAAGACACTGCATGCCAATTTTCAAGTCAATCAGACTTAGGGTTGCGTAGTTTTTGCCATTTATAACTTTTTTCCATGTTATAGCGCCACCACGTGGCCAGTCGCCACGTCCTTTTACACACAACCACAGAATGAACTCTTACATATGTTTGCCAAGTTTGGTGAAAATATTTCATTTCGTTTACAAGTTATAGCCATTTTAGTAAAAGTGGCTCTGTCCACTTTGAACGTTTTTGGCAGCCCTTAGGGACCGTGAAACAAAATTTCAACCTTTTTTTTGATAATTATTGACAATCAGATAATCTTGCTGCACTGGTTCGGTTCTGATCTGCTCAAAAACCTATGACTAGTTCACAAAAGTAGGTTTTCAAAAAATCAAAAATACCCCCCAAAAAAGGATTCCAACGATATAAGACACTTGGACACAATGGTTTAGGAGTTATGAGCGACTGGCAAATTTTTGGGTGAACTATCCCTTTAAGTTCTTGGTGTCTCACCTTGCCAGTCTTGGCGAAGGCCTCTGCGACTTTCCGATTTCGTCCTCCGTAACATGTGGTAATGAGATCAGCAACGCCACAGCTCTCCAAGAAAGTTGCAGAAGAAACAGAGCCGACGGTGCAGAACAACCGAGCAAAGCTGATCATCTCCATGAGACCCAGTCTGATCACAGCAGCCTTTGTATTGTCACCAAAGCCCAACCCGTCACAGAATCCTGCTCCTACTGCTACTATATTCTGTAGGAAGACAAAGGGTCTAAATGTCCGACATGTTCCTCTGAGCTGAATTACAACAAGCACATTATAACGTGATGTTTGGAACAGCTTAAGATCCTCTGAAACTATATTTTTTTATGGTGTTTGTGTTCTTGCAGTGCACTATTAAGTTTGTTTGGTTGCAGAGTCAAATGAAAGTCTTAAAGGGATAAAAATGAATGTCTTCATTTGGTTTGCAATGACAGTAAATGATGACAGAGTTTTCATTTTTGGGTGAACTATCCCTTTAAGACTTTCATTTGACTGCAGCCTAACAAAAAAAAAGTGTTTTCTCCTATAGCTCAAACTGTAGAGCCATATGGAGGACGAAACCTGCAAAAACAATACATATATAAATACGTGAATAAATAAATCCATAAATAAATGTCTAAATAAATACATAAATCCACATATTCCTGCATAAATAAATACATAATTAAATAAATGAATGTTGGGGTGAAATAAAAGGAAACGCTAAACTGAAAGTTGATTTTTCCTTGGCGTTGTAAAAGCGCCATTGGCTGACACTGTTGAAAATGGGAGTATGGTATCTGCTGATTATATTCTCTTCAGAGTAGATGCATCTACACTAAATCTGATGTGGCTGTAGATCCTTTTGTCCGCAAAAAAACGCAGTAAAGTTAGATTTAGGTTTGATATTCGCTGCATTTTCGCCTAGGCTGCTAAAGGGACCGTCTGCAAATTCCACTCAAAGTCCAAAAATATAAACGTCCAATCATTCATTCAAATGAACAATATTTACAAGGTTATAGTAAATGCTAGTGGGCAGACTGATCTACTGTAAATGAGCTTCTACCAATATCTCACCTGCATCTGAGTCACTGAGGACACCGTGGTTGAATTTCAATTATGAAGGAAATGTGGCTGCGTGAGATTCTCCAGCTTTGTTGTTGTTGAGCAACCGAAGCGTGAGCTGTTAAAGCTCCGCCCTCTTCTGGAAAGGGGGCCGGGAGCAGCAGCTCATTTGCATTTAAAGGGACACACACAAAAATGCTGTGTTTTTGCTCACACCCAAATAGGGGCAAATTTCACAAGCTATAATAAATGATCTGTGGGGTATTTTGAGCTGAAACTTCACAGACACATTCTGGAGACTCCAGAGACTTATATTACATCTTGTAAAAGTGGCATTATAGGTCCCCTTTAAGTTTTAGTTAGCAATAACAACACCTCTAAGTTCTTGTCAGTGTATATAGACCTGCTGGTTTGATTGTTTTGTGTTTATACATCATGCTTCAAACACCTCTTTACAGCAAAAGAGAACATTAATAGACTGTAAAACTGACAACTCACACTTGCCATATCAAGACAGACCAGTATTATTACTGCTGTTGATAAAACAACTTCTTGAGTTAACCTAAAAACAGTTTTAACTGTTAAACTGGATATCGCATTATTTTCAATTGTGTCACATGTGCGCCGCCCTTTGACTATTTTGAGGTGTAACATGTCAAAGCAAACCTTCAGAGCACCACAGATCTCCACCACATCTGCTTCCTGTACGACCGTGACCCGGAAGTGATCCGTCTGCATGAGTTCTTTAAGCAACGCCCCTTCGGTTTGATCCCTGCAGCCTTACAAACATTAAACACAACAAACGCATATCCTTACCCAAGCACAAAGTGAACAAATGAACACATTGACATCACTTTTTATCACCCTCACCAATGGTGGTCTCGCAGAATTTCTCATCCGCCACCTCGTTGGCGATATTTGCTCCCATCAACACGCTCATCTTAATGCCCAGCTTCTCGTGAATGACCTCTGAGATGAGCTTCAGTCCATCCGGTCCTTCATCCACCCCCTAAATGAACCCACATGCACAGTCATAGTTTGTTATCTGTGTCAAATGTGACAGTCTTGTGATCTTAGAAAGCAACTTTCCTCTTTTTTCATGCTGAGTAAGAAAGAAAATGCCACAGAAATGACTTTCACACACAATGCATATATATTCATGAGTGTACAGGACCTTGATGAGTGACATTCCTAGCGCGTCCTGTTTGATTTTGCCCTTCATGGTGTCACAAATACGACCGATGAATTGATGTGGAATCACAAAGAGCAGAATGTCAGCACTCTTGGCAGCGTCGAGCAGATCGGGCACCGCCACCTGTGAGCGAGAGAGAGGAGAGAATGAGAGTGGAATAGAGAGAGGGGAATCTGTTTGATACTGAATGATGAAACCTGCAGAAACATACATTCACTCAATATATTCACCATATGATTGGTTGCACCTAAGGTAACTGACATATTGCCTTATTTTGTTTTTTTTGGCAGGGTTTGTGTCCATTTCAAGCCCAAACCACCTTGTTCACATTATAAATCCTTCTGGTTATTGTACCATACCTCTGCCAATGATTTTCTAGGCCTCTAGCCCAGTCGTGGGACAGTGATTATAGTTATAGGCTGAACCATTTGGCTGACTCTCAACCATTTGGTCTACAGGTCATAATGACGGAGACACCACATGCAGCTTCGTCAGCTTCTTATTAGTAGCTTGAGTGCAAGTGGATGGTTTCCTTTTCAAAGCAGCAAGTGCCTCCCAAAGGTTTTTGGGAAAGAATCTAGTGTCTCAGCACTCTCCTCCAGACTTCTCTATTGTGTGAACTTCCTCTGTAGCAGAGAAACTATTTGCTGTTGAGACAATTTCCCAAGCAAAAATGTCAACTGAGCAAAAATGTGATCTCTTGAATCTTGTTGCCGGATATACATTGTATCATATATTTTTCATTATGTATATATATACAGTACAGTCCAAAAGTTTGGAACCACTAAGATTTGTAATGTCTTTAAAAGAAGTTTCGTCTGCTCACCAAGGCTACATTTATTTAATTAAAAATACAGTAAAAAACAGTAATAATGTGAAATATTATTACAATTTAAAATAACT
>RJVU01069905.1:2100998-2162063 GCA_003731715.1 Anabarilius grahami
GCTTTTATCCAAAGCGACTTACATTGCATTATACTATACATTTGTATCGGAGTATGTGCAATCCCTGGGATCGAACCCATGACCTTGGCATTGCTAGTGCCATGCTCTAACCACTGAGCTACAGGAAAGCTATCACTGCAGTATCACACGAGTAACGAGAGCAATATCACACGAGTGCTATTTATTTACCTGAATACGATACTGATTTTATACAACAGTTCATTAAATAAGAAGTTAATATTGTGTTATTTTAAACACAATATTGTCTGTTTTTGCTCAATTTTGCCAATGAAAGCAGAAAGCAGAACTGTCCCTCTCCGAGCAATACACAATGGCGTTTAATTTCTGAATCCGCGTTTTGAACAAACCGAGTGAAGCAATGATTCAATGATCTCTTTAAATGGGGAAACATCAAATTCTCCAAAGCTGTTTGCCAAGCTTTTGATTAAATTTCATATTTGAAATCACCAATGAAATCTGACAACAACTGTCTCATAAATGTTTCTAAATGCTCGAATCATGACAAAAATTTCAGGCAGGATCAAGCGAAAAAAAGTGCTAAGTCCTAAGTGCGCGTCTCTATATGAAGCGTGCAAGCTTTTAACAGCAGCTGCAGTGACGTGATGACTTTACCAATCAGTGATTGGCTCTTATTTAGAAGGCGGGACTTATTCCGCCATATTGCGTGTTGCACTTTCTCCCGTTCATAATAATAATATGAGTGACGCGTCTTGTGTTAAACTATAGTCTTTGCATTTACTTGAATCAGCCATTTGAACGAATTAATGAATGACTCAATGACATCATTAAGACATTTACCGCCACCTACTGGCAGTTTTAGTTTCTTGTTTAGAGTATGGTATAATTTAATTAAATTAAAAATAATTTCATATGTCCATATTAATTAAAAACAAAACAAACAAAAAAAAACATTAAAGGTATAGTTCACCCCAAAATGAAAATTCAGTCATTTACTCAACCTCATGGTTCAAAAGTTAATTCTATATTGAATCAAATAAAATATTTCTTTCTGAAGCTACTTTTTGCAATGTCTATTTAATGCTTTACACAATAATGACTTTAAATTCCTTTTGGGGGTAATTTCTGAGCCAAATTTGATGTGCATTAATTAATCGCCACATCATGTAATTAATTTGATAAAAAATGTTAAGCCCTATTAATAATATTTATCTTTCATAAATGATATGATTCAAATACAAAGTTTCTTACAACATTTTCTGGAAGCTTGTGTCCAGGCAAATACTTGACGTTCTCGTGGTCTGTGTTTATGACCTCTGTGAGTTTACGCCCGTTCACCGTCTCTTCAAACACCCACATGTTAACCGTGGAGTCAAACTTCGGATTATTCCTTGCATTTGTGCCAACTATTTTAGCAATAGCAGAACCCCTGTGGACATGACAGAAAGAGAGAGAGAGTTCATCATGTGAAAGGTTGCATGCAACATTACAATACAGGGTGTAAACTAACAAAAGACTTTACTCCCATCACAAACCCCCAGATTTTTTTTTACCAAAAGGGAGATTTTGCATTCCAAGAAACACAGAGGTGATAGTGATCAAAGCCTGTTGTGTCAGATCAGAGTTGTGCAGTGGGGGTTAACTAGTCTTTACAAAATACCCAACCATATCAATTTTGCAGTATTGCTTGAGATATTTAATATGGCTCTTAACTGAATACATAAACATACATTTGGATTGTTGTTATATAAACATCTACTTTTGGAGTCTTGTTTAGTGTGACCATAAATAGAGTTTTAAAGGAACAGTAGCCCATTTCAAAGATTCATTAAAGGATTAGTTCACTTTTAAATAAACTTTTCCTGATAATTTACTCACCCCCATGTCATCCAAGATGTCCATCTCTTTCTTTCTTCAGTCGAAAAGAAATTAAAGTTTTTGATGAAAACATTCCAGGATTATTCTCCTTATAGTAGACTTGAATGGGCACCAAACGGTTGAAGGTCAAAATTAGTTTCACTGCAGCTTCAAATTGTTCAAAACGATCCCAGATGAGAAATAAGTGTCTTATCTTGATAAACCATCGCTCATTTTCTGAAAAAAATTGAAAATTATATAAGTTTTAACCTTAAATGCTCATCTTGAACTAGCTTTCTTCTTCTTCTTCTCTATTTGAATTCCAGCAGTGTAGACGCTGCTAAGCATAATACTGCCCTCCACAGGCCAAAGTTTGAACTAATTTTTATATGCAATATGCTAGTTCAATAGTATATAAAAATGAGTTCAAACTTTGGCCTGTGGAGGGCAGTATTACGCTTAGCAGCAGTGAAACTAATTTTGACCTTCAACTGTTTGGTGCCCATTCAAGTCTACTATATGGCAAAAAATCTTGGAATGTTTTCATCAAAAACTTAATTTCTTTTCAACTGAAGAAAGAAAGACATGGACATCTTGGATGACATGGGGGTGAGTAAATTATCAGGAAAAGTTTATTTAAAAGTGAACTAATCCTTTAAGACCTCAATCATCAACAGCACTCACGTTTACCTTAATAAACATGTCTATGTGAATGTGTACATGATTAAAATCCTAAAAAGGTCAAGGGAAACAATTCAATAACGCAAAAGTAGTCAAAATTTTTGCATGCATTGTATGACATTTCAAACATAAGAAATTGACATAAATCCTGAACCACAGATGTGGCCAGACAGCTGTAGGACGGATAGTTTAAATGTATGGAACATAAATACTGAGAATAAGCAGTGTGACTGACTGGAACATGTGCTCTACTTGTTTTGCATTGCAGCAGTGTGACAAATGGCTCGTGTAAACAGTGATAAATAGTATTCAAGTTAGTCCAAAAGCACATTCACAGCTGTTGAGCAGAACTCATATTGTGTAGGATATCAATATCCTTCATATGAATGTCTTCTGTTATGCCCTTTCAAATGTCATAACCTTAAACTTGTTTGAAGTGACTCATTGAAGCTTGTGCGCCTTTGTTTAATGTTTAAACTAATAGTCATATGAACCCCCACAGCTCAAACAGTCATTTCTAAAAGAAAATCCAAATGTTTTTTTACCAGTTCCCAGAGCCGACGATGCAAACTCTTTTAGGACTTGACATTGCGCTGAGAATCTTCACCGGCTCCTTCGCTGAATTACGGTTACTCTGATCTGTCAATCAAACCGCAGCGCAGAGAGCGCTCACTGTAGTGTTGTCCGTTAGGCCACGCCCCCTTGGTGCTTTTGGCCACTCAGAGGGCGAAAACAGATCCGTCGACTCCGCCCACTATCCGCTGGTGGGCGTGTTTACGGAATCGCAAAACAAGTGATTCATTATAAGTAGCCTATGCAAGTTAAAAGTGAAGTGTCAACAAATACAAATTATGCTCTGACACGAACTTTAGTCTCAGTTGGACATAATGACAAACTAAAGCATGCTGTACCTTTGATTTGTCTTCTAGCTTAAGGACTAGATGTAAAAATTATGATCTATTTTTAATATGAGCAATCAATAAGTTCTGTAGTGAGATGAGAAGTAAAAAGTAGACTTGCAAAGCCTGTCAAGAATGGGATATATCGTATAATGGTCTAAGAAATATGCTTTTATGCAATACAGTACAGTCCAAAAGTTTGGAACCACTAAGATTTTTAATGTTTTTAAAAGAAGTTTCGTCTGCTCACCAAGGCTACATTTATTTAATTAAAAATACAGTAAAAAACAGTAATATTTTGAAATATTATTACAATTTAAAATAACTGTGTACTATTTAAATATATTTGACAAAGTAATTTATTCCTGTGATGCAAAGCTGAATTTTCAGCATCGTTACTCCAGTCTTCAGTGTCACATGATCCTTCAGAAATCATTCTAATATGCTGATTTGCTGCTCAATAAACATTTATGATTATTTTCAATGTTGAAAACAGTTGTGTACTTTTTTTTTCAGGATTCCTTGATGAATAGAAAGTTCAAAAGAACAGCATTTATCTGAAATACAAAGCTTCTGTAGCATTATACACTACCGTTCAAAAGTTTGGGGTCAGTAAGAATTTTTATTTTTATTTTTTTGAAAAGAAATTAAAGAAATGAATACTTTTATTCAGCAAGGATGCATTAAATCAATCAAAAGTGACAGTAAAGACATTTATAATGTTACAAAAGATTAGATTTCAAATAAATGCTGTTCTTTTGAACTTTCTATTAATCAAGGATTCCTGAAAAAAAAGTACACAACTGTTTTCAACATCGATAATAATCATAAATGTTTATTGAGCAGCAAATCAGCATATTAGAATGATTTCTGAAGGATCATGTGACACTGAAGACTGGAGTAATGATGCTGAAAATTCAGCTTTGATCACAGGAATAAATTACTTTGTCAAATATATTCAAATAGAAAACAGTTATTTTAAATTGTAATAATATTTCACAATATTACTGTTTTTACTGTATTTTTAACTAAATAAATGTAGCCTTGGTGAGCAGACGAAACTTTTTTTAAAAACATTAAAAATCGTACCGATCCCAAACTTTTGAACGGTAGTGTATATATATATTTTTAAATTTATCTTTTGATTGTGTTGAAATGTCATGTTTATGTGAGATCTAATCACACAGAGGTAAAAGAGATAGACTGATTTATCAAGGATCTGAGCGGCTTAAGATGGCAAAATGACCTTTGAACAACAGAATCCCCTTTTAGGGAACGGAATACCAGAACAGTTCTCAGGGGTGAAAGGTCAAAGTTCCATGGGAGAAATGATGCCGGCTCAGGAGAGGAATTCCTCAAATCACAGTGAGCTTATGGATTTTTTTGGAGAGTTAAAACTTTTGTGTTATTTTAGTTTTATCAATACAATATTTATTCATATTTCTAGTTTTGTATTTACAGTTTAGGTAATTTTATGCTATTTTTATAAGTATTAAATATTTCTATTTATCTTTATTTTATTTTTATTTCAGCATTAATTTGAGTCATTTTAGGACTTTAGGTTAAACTGAAATACAGTTAGTAGTCAAAATATAAATATTTGAAAATGAGAAATGTTGCCTTTTATTTCAATAGCAACATTGCTTTGCACAACATTACACACACACACACACACACACAGGAAGATAATACACAAGGCATAATTTTATGCATGTTTATTCATAAAAAAATCATTTTATTACAGCCACATGATCAACATCAAAATAATACAGATTATTAATACAGAAAAATGAATCAGCTGAAAAAGTTTGATTTACATATTAATACTGTTGATCTTTGACACTCCTCCTTTAGAAGGAAATACTGAAAATTGATTGTGTGGTTTTCCTGAAAAGAAACTGTATAGCCTATGAGATTAATATAGTGTCTCAAATGTAAATCTGACATGAAAAAATAGCCGTAAACTACCATATTCCACAACAAATCACTGCATACTATCCGCTGGCATTTGACACATCTATCTAATGCATCAGAGACTTAAAAATACTTGATTTCCTTTTTAAAAATACCCGACACCCTGTTGCTCCAACCTTTCCTCTAATAATCACATGTAATATATACATGCAGAAAGACACACTTACAAACAGACAAACACATTCATGCACTTGCAGTCACACACACACACAGAGCATTGGCACACGACGTTAACAGACATGCACACACACTCCAGCTCCCGAAACAAACGTGACACTGCGGACAGAAGCTCACATGCACCCGCTGGGAATATCTAGGGTTAGTCTCTCTGATCTGACACGGGCCGATGATATCATGCTCATATCATAACAACTACAAGCCTTCAGACTGGTGTTCCCTCTTACCACGCCTTGTGCAATGACTAGTCTGTCACAATGCATTTACAGCCATATTATAGCTATTAAGATGCACAGAATTAATCAAATATGACACAGTAACCCCTCAAGCTTAGCAGACGCATTTCTGTTGCAAAAGGCCAGGCGCACAAAGATCGAACCATTTAATTAATATTTAACGCTTTTGACATTCCTGCCTTATGGAGATGAAATCAGCTTGTTGAGAAAACCACAAAACATTTTTGGAAAAATACTAGAAAATTTTCATTCATAGGCATAAGAGAGAGTGAAAGAGAGAGAGAGAGAGAGAGAGAGTACAAGCACAAGATGCCAGAACAATCTGTAGAAAACAACCGTGCTGGTGTCGCGATGCCATCTGCTAAAATGTAGAACGTAATCGGAATATGACTGGCAGGCAAACAGCTGGAATACTGCCGGAATGTTAGTGGAATTTACTGACGTGACACTTGACGTCATCCAGGCCGAGGACAGTGCCGTGATCGGTGTTGTTGTTGTTGTGATGTTTCTTGTCGGAGCAGCGGCACAGCCTGTATTTCATTACCTTGACAGATAAAAAAGGAAGAGATGTGGTGATGTTGTCCTTAACCCTTAAGCATATAATATAGTCTGTTTTTTTCTGCGCAACAATAATTGAATCTCTATGGAAGCTTGTTTCCACCACTGAATAAAAAATTTAAAAGGTAATTGCGACTATTTAATCTCACAATACTTTTTCCCTTGCAATTGTGAGTTCATATCACAATTCTGACTTCATAGCACGCAATTCTGACTTTATTTCTCACAATTTTGAGTTTATTTCTCGCAATTCTGACTTTATTTCTCACAATTTTGAGTTTATTTCTCGCAATTTTGACTTTATAACTTGCAATTCTGACTATTTCTCACAATTTTGACTTTATATCTCGTAATTCTGACATTTTTTCTCACAATTGTGAGTTTATATTATGCATTCTAACTTTATTTCTCGCAGTTGTAAGTTTATATATCTCACAATTCTGACTATTTCTCGCAGTTTTAAGTTTATATCTCGTAATTCTGACTTTATAACTCGCAATTCTGATATAACTTGCAATTGTGAGTTCATATCTCGCAATTCTGACTATTTCTCACAATTTTGACTTTATATCTCGTAATTCTGACATTTTTTCTCACAATTGTGAGTCTATATTATGCATTCTAACTTTATTTCTCGCAGTTGTAAGTTTATATATCTCACAATTCTGACTTTTTTCTCACAATTGTTTATAATGCGCAATTGACTATTTCTCGCAATTTTGAGTGTATATCTCGTAATTCTGACTTTATAACTCACAATTCTGATATAACTTGCAATTGAGTTCATATCTCGCAATTCTGACATTTTTTCTCACAATTGTGAGTTTATATTATGCAATTGTGACTATTTCTCGCAATTGTGACTTTATTTCTCACAATTGTACGTTTATATCTCACAATTCTGACTTTAATTCTCGCAATTCTGACTTTATTTCTCACAATTTTGAGTTTATTTCTCGCAATTTTGAGTTTATTTCTCGCAATTTTGAGTTTATTTCTCGCAATTTTGAGTTTATATCTCGTAATTCTGACTTTATAACTCGCAATTCTGATATAACTAGCAATTGTGAGTTCATATCTCGCAATTCTGACATTTTTTCTCACAATTGTGAGTTTATATTATGCAATTTTGACTATTTCTCGCAATTGTGACTTTTTCTCACAATTGTAAGTTTATATCCCACAATTCTGACTTTATTTCTCGCAATTTTGAGTTTATATCTCGTAATTCTGACTTTATAACTCGCAATTCTGATATAACTTGCAATTGAGTTCATATCTCGCAATTCTGACATTTTTTCTCACAATTGTGAGTTTATATTATGCAATTGTGACTATTTCTCGCATTGTGACTTTATTTCTCACAATTGTAAGTTTATATCTCACAATTCTGACTTTAATTCTCGCAATTCTGACTTTATTTCTCACAATTTTGAGTTTATTTCTCGCAATTTTGAGTTTATTTCTCGCAATTTTGAGTTTTTTTCTCGCCATTTTGAGTTTATATCTCGTAATTTTGACTTTATAACTTGCAATTCTGACTATTTCTCACAATTTTGACTTTATATCTCGTAATTCTGACATTTTTTCTCACAATTGTGAGTTTTTATTATACATTCTAACTTTATTTCTCGCAGTTGTAAGTTTATATATCTCACAATTCTGACTATTTCTCGCAATTTTAAGTTTATATCTCGTAATTCTGACTTTATAACTCGCAATTCTGATATAACTTGCAATTGTGAGTTCATATCTCGCAATTCTGACATTTTTTCTCACAATTGTGAGTTTATATTATGCAATTTTGACTATTTCTCGCAATTGTGACTTTTTCTCACAATTGTAAGTTTATATCCCACAATTCTGACTTTATTTCTCACAATTTTGAGTGTATATCTCGTAATTCTGACTTTATAACTCGCAATTCTGATATAACTTGCAATTGAGTTCATATCTCGCAATTCTGACATTTTTTCTCACAATTGTGAGTTTATATTATGCATTCTAACTTTATTTCTCGCAGTTGTAAGTTTATATATCTCACAATTCTGACTTTTTTCTCACAATTGTTTATAATGCGCAATTCTGACTATTTCTCGCAATTTTGAGTTTATAACTTATAACTTATATATAGATGCCGTGATAGGCGTCGTATTCCTATAGGTAGACGCAAGTCACCTGGGAGTCAGCTGATGCAAGCTTGACTGACGTGACCTGCCAGAACTGACGCTAACGCTAGATTTCTCACAATTGTAAGTTTATATCTCGTAATTCTGACATTTTTTCTCACAATTGTGAGTTTACATTATGCATTCTAACTTTATTTCTCGCAGTTGTAAGTTTATATATCTCACAATTCTGACTATTTCTCGCAATTTTGAGTTTATATCTCGTAATTCTGACTTTATAACTCGCAATTCTGATATAACTTGCAATTGTGAGTTCATATCTTGCAATTGTGAGTTCATATCTCGCAATTCTGACATTTTTTCTAACAATTGTGAGTTTATATCATGCAATTGTGACTATTTCTCACATTGTGACTTTATTTCTCACAATTGTAAGTTTATATCTCACAATTCTGACTTTAATTCTCGCAATTCTGACTTTATTTCTCGCAATTGTGACTATTTCTCACAATTGTAAGTTTATATCTCACAATTCTGACTGTATTTCTCGCAATTGTGACTTTATATCTCACAATTCTGACTTTATTTCTCACAATTGTGAGAAAAAAAGTCAGAATTGTGAGATAAAAAGTCGCAATTATCTTTTTTTATTTTGTATTCAGTGGTAGAAACAAGCTTCCATAAATCTCTGATGACTCAAAAAGTGCAATTCACATTTAATCCTCAAGGTGGAAGTGTCTGAGATACAATGATGCGTGATGTTTCACTCACAATTACCGTAGGCATCAAACATTAAACAACATACAAGTATCATCAGCAACTTGAAATGGCAATCAAATATCAGGGGCAGTTTACACATCGTTTAAAAACCGAAAACTTTTTATGCATTCTGGCCGTTCATTTACACAACAATTGTGTTTTGGGGGCCTGAAAATGCAAACTTTTAAAAACGGGTTTCAAAGTGCAAGTTTTTGAAAACGATTTTTTTATCATCTCTGTGTAAAATACAAAAAATGCGAATTTGTGGAAACGGTGACGTCATGCGCACTTGTATTACGTGTTCAGTCTATAGTGTTTCTTTACAAAGTGACATCGCCATCTACTGGTCTGGCAGCAGAATACAGTGTTTTTAGTCATTTTCGCGGATCCGTGTGAAACAATAGTTTTGAGAATATGGTTGAGATGGTGAATATGTGCCAGATGTTGAATAAAAGAGCTCTGATGATGACGGTGATGATGGTAAAAAGCATCTGCTCAAATCGAAGTTCCAAAAGGTAACGAAATATGCTTTATTTTTTTCTTTTGAAATACGTAAAAAATAGAATTTTTTTAACATTCTAAATGTCTTTACGGTCACTTTTGATAATAAAAGCTGAATAAAAGTATTAATTCCTTTAAAAACATCTATTAATGCTTTTGAACTGTAGATGTCAGGAGATTTTTAGTAAATAACGATTTGATGAACATGAGCAGATTTCTTTTTGGTTAAAATATTCCTTTAATAAACTGTTAAAATGTCATTAGACAAATAAAACCACAACCCAGCAGTAATCTTTATGACAGGACAGAACATTAATACAGATACTTCATAAACTTTACCTCATAAAGGTAGTCAAAAAGCTCCAGAATTGTAAGAATACTGGCTCCAATGAAAAGCCCCATCTGTCCTCCGATATCACCTACCAACACACAAACACACAGAGACTGAGCTGAAGTGCTAAAGAACAGTAGTATTTCTTTTTTGCCAGTTTTAAGGTGAAAAATGTAAATCTCATCACAGCACATCTCTCAAGAAACCGCAAGATTAGCACAAATGACTGACTTACCCAACAGACCCGCCACCTCATAGGCTTTCCTCTGCTCGATGGTTTCATAGTTCAGAGCCTCAAAGAACACGTCCAGCACCAGGACATTCTCACTGACAGCACACACAACACAGTTAAGCATGTTGTTGGCATTCCAGCATGGCAGATTATCAATAAAAATGCTAAAGTGACACATTATCAAACACTATCTTTCTCACTGGCATCTACATTGTAGACGTGCCGATATTCGGTAATGCGATATATCACGATAATGAAGATGCATGATATCGTTATCGTGGGCACTTTAAATTCAAAATACCGTAAATAATTTATTACCAATTGTTAAAATTTTAAGAATACTTTTCCCATCAACCGTATAAAATGCACAACACCGCTATATGCTGTGTCAAAGGGACACGCGCTCAGATGTAAACAAGCCCAACGTGCATGAGAAGCACAGGGTGGAACAAGTGAAGGAGACGCGCTGAATGGAAGTACACGTTCACTCTCTGACAGCAGAGGGCACTGATGAAACATCAGAAATGCAGCGGTTACCCCGGAAACCCCGTTAACAAAGCAACTGTGCTAGTGAAGTTTTTAAAATGCTTCAAACAGCCATTCACTTTTTTTGTAATCTCAATGTTTTTCATCACAGCACCAAATACTCAATACTTAAAGACTTAATAGGCTATTTATTTTCAAACTTAAACATTTTTATATTTTAATCTGGACTACAACATGCCCTAATGATTAGAAATGTTCAGATTATTTGTTATTGTTCAGTAAAACTTTGAGACATACGGCTTCATTAGTTAACATGTTAATTCATTATTACCAAACTGACAATGAAAAATACTTATAAAGCATTAATTATTCTCAGTTAATGTTAATTTCTTAGTTACTGTTTAATAACATTACTAAAATCAAAAGAACTTATTTAATGAACCTGAGATAAAACTAACAATGATCAGTTGTATTTCTTAACTCACATTAACAAAAAATAATACTTTCTGTGACAAACACCTATTGCTCAATCTTAGGTAATGCCTTAAATAATGAGACCTTATTGTAAAGTGTTACCTGTTGTTCTTTATAGCCTAATTCTTTTGCACCTTAATCTGTTTGAAATGTTTTTTGTGTATTGTATTATTGTACATTAAACATTCAGAGTTCTTTTTGTTATAAGAAAAAGAGTTCTTAAACCTGTTATACTATGACAACTTATTTCAATATCAGGATAATACCGTATACCGTGATAAAAGCTTCAGCAATTAATCACAACATGAAAATTTGATACCGCCACATGCCTACTACGTTGTTATTAATCAATTAAGAAATGTTTAAACACCCGTCGCTGTGATGGAGAACAGACACTACTGCACCAAGGTAACAAAGCGATCGATGTTTACTGAACACTCACGTTATGTACTTCTCAGATTTGCTGTACTTCTTTGCGAGGTATTTGACTGACGCTTTGCTGGGGATCTTGACGAAGGACAGCTCTTTACTGTAGCGTGTGATGTTGCACGGAGTCTCGCATGAGCAGTAGTCGCTGTCCGCTTCCACAAGGAAATCTGTGCAACCGCAACAAGATAAAACATTAAAATGATTTTAAAAGTGCCCCATTATGCTATTTTAATGGTTGCTAATTTTGCTTTGGAGGTCTTCTACAATAGGTTTACATGCATTTAAGGTCAAAAAACTTTTTAATTTTATCATAACATACATTGCAGCATTGGCTCTTTTATTACAGTGTCTGAAACGGTTCAATCAACGATTCAGTCTTTCTAAACTCCTCCTTTCTGCAAGCCTACTCTGCTCTGATTGGTCAGATGGCGCAGTCTGCAGTTCAGAATAGTTTTTTTTTTTTGGGGAGACTCCATTTATCTTGATAAAGTTAGATTTTTGAAACTTTGCAGACCTTTTACATTCACAAACAGCTATATTACACTCTACATAAAAATAAGCACAACAGTGACATTGCGTCATGATAAATGTTACTCACCAAGTGCTGGATGTGCACATTCCTTATATAGCACAGGGGTGCAGTAAGGCGCATCACCTGCGGGGGAAGAAAATATCCAAGCATCATTATTGGGATGGTTTGTCCAAAAATAAATTCTATCATCATTTTCTCGTCCAAACCTGTATGTCTTCTTTCTTTATTTTGTGGAGCACAGAAGGAAATGTTAGGACTTAACTGACGTTTCCAACGCAAGATGTGAGGATTCAGAAGACTTCCCATCTTTTATTTATTGTGCCATATGGGTTTGGAAGGACATGGGTATGATTAAAAGATGATGGCTTTTATTTCTGTTTGAACTCAAGTGTTCAAACTGTATCAAAGCCCTTGGGATTCCCAACTTTTTTATGATAAAAATAAGAAATAAGTTTGTTGAAGTACTAAAACTTAACCTGATATAAAAATAGAAATATAAAACAACTAATTTGAAAAAAACACATTGCAAAATTACTAAAATTTAAAATGAAATAAAAGAAAAAACTGAAATTATTAAAATAAGAGCTAACTAAAAATATTAATAAATACTTTAATAATAAATAATACTAAAATAGCACTGGTTGATAAATGCACATGAAAAATCAAATAAATAATTTTTGCTTCAAAGTAACATATTATGTAAAACGATAAGATCAAAACTTCAAAATCCTGCTCACTTTCTTTTTAATATTAAAAACCTCAAGCACTCACACTTACTAAATTCTCTTAGCATGTTCTTGTGCATAATAATGAATATTCAACTGCAGATATAAATTGCCTCAGGTTAAATTCCCACACTAATACATGTTAATTAGCCTTTTGTAATCAACTAAATTGCATATTAGTGCCAGTGGCGGTCTAACAGGAGCAGGTTTAATTTGGTTTCACTGGCTTGATTAACTTGACCTCAAAGCAGTCGTGAACTCACTTTCTCAGAGGGAGATACTTAAAGGGATAGTTCACCCAAAAATAAAAATTCTGTCATCATTTACTCACACTCAAGTTGTTTTAAACATGAATGAAGTTCTTTCCTCTGTTGAACATAAAAAGAGATATTTTAAAGAATGTTTGTTACCAGATATTTGACGGTAGCCATTGACTTCCATGGTAGGAAAAAAACAGTATGGAAGTCAATGGCCACTGTCAACTGTCTGGTTATTAACATTCTTTAAAATATCTTCTTTTGTGTAAAATGGTATACAATGTCTGTAATAAAAATGGAAGTTGCTGCAATCGGGGAAGAATCTGTGGCTCTTTTTTGTACAACATAAATGACTTGCACCTCAGGGCGCGCAGGTGAAAATGCTTGCGTTCTCTTGTTCATGTTCTCTTGCGTTTGAATCATAGTCTTCTTATCGGATAAAAAATGATCCACCTCAATTGAGCGCATACTTTTTAGATATATGCAAATTTTTATAATTTATGCACATCTTGCCATTTCCATCCATTTTTTTAGGGCTGTTAATCTCGATTAATCGCATCCAAAATAAAAGTTTGTGTTTACATAATATATGTGTGTGTACTGTGTATAATTATTATGTATATATAAACGTGTAAATTTATACATGTGTGTATTTATGTATACATAATTATACACAGTACACACACATATATTATGTAAACATAAACTTTTATTTTGGATGCGATCAATCACGATTAATCGTTTGACAGCACTATTTTTTTTTTATGCAATAACCCAAGATTCGCATTAAAACAGTCACTCACGAATAAGGTTTTAAAAAGTGTTAAAAAACATAATGGAGATCTAATTAATTTTGAAGTTTTATTAAGTGTTAACAATGAGATTGTGCTTTTTATAATCAATTAATATTGCTTTTGTCATTTTTTACAAGATGGACAAAACTTGTCACTAAAAAAAGTCATTTGGTTTAACCAAAATTTTAGTTTTACCAATTGACACTTTTGGTTATACCGAATGACGATATTTTCAAACAATGCTAACAGGCTGATATCTAGCTAGCTAGCAAAAGGACAATCAAACATTTTTTATTTAGTACAAGTTTTTGAAACATTACAACATTTTCCATGTTTTATAGCGGTTGTACCAAATGACCTGATGTTTTGGGACATGCGTATGAGCAAGTGAAAATATGAATTTTTCAAATAGTTAGGAGAGAGTTAGTTACTTTGCTTCAGGACCATGTGGTGCTTTGCAGGTGTCTGAATGATGTCACATCCTGTCACATGATACTGACCGCATGACTTGATCCAAAATGGTCCCTTTATTTTGGTTACTCCGAATGACATCAATGAAATTCATTTTTCCGGACATTCTTTCTCATAACAAAGCAACAACTTCTACACATAAATTTAATACCATGTTGCACTATGTTCATATATGATGTTATAAAATCTGCCAGAATAAAAAATATATAAGTTTATTTCATTTTAAGATATTTTAATCACAAATGAAATGGCTGTATTTGCCTTTGGACGGTTAAACCAAATGACTTTTGACACTTCAAAACTTTAAAATACCTTTATATGTAGCAAAATATAATTCAAACCTTTTGGATTCAATAAAAGAGATCTAGTTGTACTACCTTACATACTTTGGATGTCAAATCTTTGTTTTTTATTATTATTAAGGCCTTTGGACAAAAAAATGACCCGTCACGTCACTGAACCAAACATGGCTAACAACACTGATAGACAGTGGATAAAGCAATTTCGACGTTTCATTTCACAACACAGAAAATAAATGATCCTGTTTACTATTTCATCGACCTGATGGACTGTCATTATAATAACTGCGGCATTAAAGTAAAATACTTTTGATTTTGTACTGCCAATGTCAAGTGAATGTCAGTGACTCACCAGGCATATGCACCATGCGGCAGTTGCAGTTTTCCACCAGGTAGCGCGTCTCGCAGTCTGTTCGACAGGCACTGATGCTGTACGCTTTGAAGTAATCCGAGCTTGGCGGGGTCGACTTGCAGCTCCCCCATGGAGCAGGAAGATACACCAGCTGAAAAATAGATAGCATGAGTCAAAACAAATAAAGATCCATTTTAAAGCGCATATTAACACCACACCTACTCGCTGCTCTTGGCAGGAAACGAACGTCTGAAATCCTGGTGCAACTCCGAAGCCCAGCTGATCTATAAACGGAGGCTCGTCTTGACTGTGAATCTGAACTTTGATTCCCGCCTCAAACGACGACTCATCTGTGTGAGAAAACGAGCGAGAGTGAGAGCAAGAATGAGAGTGCCGTTTACCTATTTTTTTTAAATCATGGGGTCTCACTTGTCTCTCCCCACACTGGTAAATATTCATCCTGCTGGATGTCCAACATGACCTCCAGGCCGTTTCCCATCCCTCCCTTCACGCTGATCTGCGGTGGGTCGGTGTTACCGGAGTTAAAGGTGTAACACTTCCCGTAACGCGTGAACACCTGAAAACACACACAAAAGAAAACTATACTGCATACCTTCCATTATGATCTAAATTTGCTGTTTATTTCTATTGAGCACTGACTTTTGCACTATGTATTAACATACATACATACAGCTGGGGCCAAAATACTGGCTGCTTCAGTATTTGTAGATGATTTTTTCACGTTTCTATGGTATACTGGAAAACAATGGTGAGCATTTCATAACTTTTAAAGGCTTTTATTGGCAAAATCATTTAATATATGCAATATTTACATAACCTCTGCAATTTGCTCTGGCATGCTGGATATCAGCTTCAGGGCCAAATCCTGACTGATGGCAATTCATTCTTGCCTTATTAGTGCTCAGAGTTGACTTCTGCTTGTCCACTCGCCTTTTGAGAACTGACCACAAGTTCTCTATGGGATTAAAGGGTTAGTTGATCCACAAATTAAAATTCTGTCATTAGTTATTCACCCTCATGTTGTTCCAAATCCGCAAGACTTTCGTTCATCTTCGGAACACAAATGAAGATTTTTTGATGAAATCTGAGAGGTTTCTGTCCCTGCATTGACAGCTACGCAACTACCAATTTGACGCTTCAAAAAGTTCATAAAGAGATCGTTAAACTAATCCATATGAATTGAGTAGTTTAGTCCAAATTTTCTGAAGAGACTCAATCACTTTATATGATGAACAGATTGAATTTAGGCTTTTAATCACATATAAACATTCATCAACTCACACATCAGCTGTGGTAAACAGAAGCTCAAGCATGTTTGCTTGATGTGTGAGAACCAATGAGGTTCATTCTCGCGTTACGCATCACGTTTGAGCTTCCGCAAGAACCAATGAGGTTCATTCTCGCGTTACGCATCACGTTTGAGCTTCCGCAAGAACCAATGAGGTTCATTCTCTTGTTACGCATCACGTTTGAGCTTCTGCAAGAAGCTTGTTCTCGCACGTCAAGCAGGTTCGGTTGAGCTTCTGTTTATGTTCTCTGATCAATGTTTATATGTAAATAAAAGCCTAAATTAAATCTGTTCATCATATAAAGCGATAGAGTCTCTGCAGAAAATTTGGACTAAACCGCTTGATTCATATGGAATAGTTTTATGATCTCATTATGAACTTTTTAAGCATCAAAGGCCCTGTTTCCATCTGGTATTAAGATGCGTTTTGGTCGAACGGATTGCAAGTGGAAGACGCTAAATACAGGTGTAAACGGGGTGTAAAATGTTTTGAGCTTGTCCACTTTTGACCACAGGTAGTCGAAAATGCATTGCCTTCAACCGGATTGCTTTCGCAGTGTAAACGCTCATGTGGCTGAAAACGTTCAAACAGCCACAAAAGACTCTCAATGAAAAATGTACCAAGCACAATGTTCTCTCACCATTCCTGATTTCTAACACACACTCACTGCGTTCGCCGTGGTCTCGCAGCTATCAGAGCAGAAACCAAAGCTGATGCTCTCCGTAGGTTTTCCGTCATCTTCGGAATGTTGTTCATATGTAATTTGCGCAAGTTTATTTTGTCCATTAAATTGAAAGATCTGAAAAAACCCATACATTTACCCACCCATAGACCATAGAAGAAATCAGGACACAAGTGGTTGGAAGTGGACGAAAGAGATGGATTAAAACACCAGGTGTAAACAAGTATGTGTCTCCCTTGTCTACTTGTGATCCGATCAACCAGAACACATCTTAATACCAGGTGTAAACAGGGCCATAGAGTTAGTTGCATAGCTGCAAATGGAGAGACAGAAATCTCTCAGATTTCATTTGAAATATCTTAATTTGTGTTCCGAAGAAGAACAAAACAGGCTTGGAACAACATGAGGGTGAGTAAATAATTACAGAAGTTTCCCTTTTGGGTAAACTATCCCTTAAAGGGATAGTTCACCCATAAATGAAAATTTGATGTTTATCTGCTTACCCCCAGCGCATCCAAGATGTAGGTGACTTTGTTTCTTCAGTAGAACACAAATGATGATTTTTAACTCCAACCGTTGCCGTCTGTCTCCCATATCATGCATGTCAATGGGAACTCTATCAATAAGAGTCAAAAAAACTTGCATAGACAAATCCAAATTAAACCCTGCGGCTCGTAACGACACATTGATGTCCTAAGACACGAAACGATCGGTTTGTGCGAGAAACCGAACAGTATTTATATCATTTTTTACCTCTAAATCACCACTATGTCCAACTGCGTTCAGCACTCGGTTAGTGAGGTCTGAATGCGCTCTGACAACGGCAGTGATGTCTCGCACTTCTGTTGTCAGAGCACGTTCAGACCTCCCTAACCGAATGCTGAACGCAGTTGGACATAGTGGTGTTTTAGAGGTAAAAAATTATATAAATACTGTTCGGTTTCTCGCACAAACCGATCGTTTCGTGTCTTAGGACATCAATGTGTCGTCACGAGCCGCAGGGTTTAATTTGGATTTGTCTGTGCAAGTTTTTTTGACTCTTATTGATAGAGTTCCCATTGACATGCATTATACAACTGACAGACGGCAACGGTTGGAGTTAAAAATCATCATTTGTGTTCTACTGAAGAAACAAAGTCGCCTACATCTTGGATGCCCTGGGGGTAAGCAGATAAACATCAAATTTTCATTTTTGGGTGAACTATCCCTTTAAGATCCGGGGAGTTGCTTGGCCACGGCTCAAGAAAAGCTCTAGATAACGTTTGATTTGTTCTAAACTGCTTTTGCATTCCGGACACAGATGTTTTTTTGTGTGTGCACACAAACCATTGAAACTCATTAATATTTGCATAATATTTAATATTTACAGCTTCTTAACATGACACAGTTGGTTGCATTTTATTATTTTCATTCAGTTTTGTTTTCCCTGCTATCAGAAGGGACGTGCAGCAGCACCGAAATGATCTGAGCGAAATAAAGTGATATTACAAGAGCTGTAACAATTCTTCCGTAGTAAAAAAGCTCTATTCTTGAAAAATTATGATATGAGACATAAACAATGAAAGGAATAAAAAAAAATGAAAAGTTCATTGTAGACCTGCTGAGAGTTATTAAAGGGAGCCGGTTCCTATGGAAACAGAGACCCGGGTCTGAAAAACACAGAAACACACACACAAGGCTCTGTCCTCTCGCTGTGTTCTCTTTGATACATTAATTAAACATTTAAAGTGTTTCAAGACATTTCCCTTTGAGCACAACTCCAGCTGTCTGATTGTGTTGAAAACATAGGGAGAGATCCTAAGAGATTTTGACCTGTCAGACCTGATCAAACCACCCTGCTGTGTTCCTGTGTGTCTTACACAAACATTCTGCATCAATACTGCAAATCCTGACACAAAAACATCCCTGTGTGACGTTCACCGAGCCTCAATCACCCTGTAGAACCGCTTGTACTGACATTATCAGAGTATGATAGCTCACAGCATTTATAGCAAACAATCTTATGAGAATAACCAGCTTCCTCAACAAAAAGAAATCAAAAGAAATAACAACAAAAGACACGTACATTACCATTTAGAATTGTGGGATTACTTTTTATTCAGAAAGGGTGCAAAAAAATCTATTTCTAATAAATGCTGTTCATTTGAACTTTCTATTTATCAAACAATCTTTAAAAAAAAAGTATAATGGTTTCCACACAAATATGAAGCAGCACCACTTTTTTCAACATTGATAATAATCAGAAATGTGTCTTGAGCAGCAAATCATCATATTACAATGATTTCTGAAGGATCATGTGACATTGAAATGTCAGAAGGTGGTTTGCTGGTTTTAACAGAGTTGCGATAGTTTTTTATTCCCTACTGTGACTTATACCAGAGTGAAACTGGTTCTCGAACAAGAAAAAAAATGTAGGGCGGGACTTGATTTTGTCCATGGGGAATTGATTGGATGGTTGTGGTTTGCTACTGGTGGATCTCATGTGAGTGACAGGTTGCCCCTGTTTTCTTCTTTCAGTCAAACGCAATCAGAGTTATATTAAAACCTAGGAGTAGTTCGCCAACACTGGTTTTTGAAATAATCTGCAATATTTAACGAATGATTCGATGGACAGCGGCGGTCCTAGAGGCAGAGTTGTTCAGAATGAGGAGTTCTACCATGTGGTACCAATGTCGTGGGCGTGTGCGAAAAATCGCTCGATACATAATCCTTTACGCACATGAAAAAAACAAAGGCGCCCCCTGGTGGCCGATTTCTTTTGAATTTCTCACAGGCCTCTAGGGCTGTGAGTCGAACAGGCCACTGAGTTTCGTTCCGATTGGCCTCCGTTAACCTTGTCTGATAGCTGCTCAAACTTCAGTGGCCGATGGCGGACATGTTTTTTGAGATACGTCAATGTCCTCTCAGACGAAGACACTGCATGCCAATTTTCAAGTCAATCGTAACGGTGAAGTAGTTATAGACATTTTGATGTTTTTTGCTGTTATAGTGCCACCAAGTGGCCAGTCGCCACGTCCTTTTTCATGCGACCACAGAATGAGCTCTTACATACTGTATGTGTGCCGAGTTTGGTGAAAATATCTCTTTCTGTTCAGAAGTTATAGCCATTTTAGTAAAAGTTTCCTGCCCTCACTTACAGTTTGGTCCGCTGATCCTTGGAAATTTTAACATGCGACACGCTTGAACCCCTAAAAATATCCTGGCTCTTCCAAGCTTTATAATGGGAATGAATAGTAACCGAGATTTTGAAGCCCAAAAAAGCACATCCATCCATCATAAAAGTAATCCATAGCTCCAGGGGGTTAAAGGGTTAGTTCACCCAAAAATGAAAATAATGTCATTTATTACTCACCCTCATGTCGTTCCACAGCTGTAAGACCTTCATTCATCTTCAGAACACAAATTAAGATATTTTTGTTGAAATCCGATGGCTCCGTGAGGCCTGCATTACCAGCAATGACATTTCCTCTCTCAAGATCCATAAAGGTAAAAACATATTTAAATCAGTTCATGTGAGTACAGTGGTTCAATATTAATATTATAAAGCGACGAGAATATTTTTGGTGCGCCAAAAAAACGACTTATCTAGTGATGGCCGATTTCAAAACACTGCTTCAGGAAGCTTCGGAGCGTTATGAATCAGTGTATCGAATCATGATTCGGATCGCGTGCCAAACCGCCAACCGGCTGGAATCACGTGACTTTGACGCTCCGAACAGCAGATTCGACATGCTGATTCATTATGCTCTGATGCTTCCTGAAGCAGTGTTTTGAAATCGGCCATCACTAAATAAGTCGTTATTTTGTTTTTTTGGTGCACCAAAAATATTCTCGTCGCTTTATAATATTAATATTGAACCACTGTACTCACATGAACTGATTTAAATATGTTTTTAGTACATTAATGGATCTTGAGAGAGGAAATGTTATTGCTGGTTATGCAGGCCTCACGGAGCCATCGGATTTCAACAAAAATATCTTAATTTGCGTTCCGAAGATGAACGACGGTCTTACGGGTGTGGAACGGCATGAGGGTGAGTAATTAATGACATTATTTTCATTTTTGGGTGAACTAACCCTTTAATAAAGGACTTCTGAAGCGAAGCGATGCATTTTTGTAAGAAAATTATCCATATTTAAACTGTATATTGTGATCACGCTCACGGATGTTGTTCTTCATCATCTGCATGCGTTTTAAAGCTATATCAGTTTAAACTTGTAATTGATCATTTTCTAAAAACACGCATCTGAAGCACACGCACAGAAAGCTGGCTGTCAGACGATTTTCCGATTTTCCAATACTTTTTTGCTTCACCTCATAGCTGATTGGCTTGGTTTATGGCTTATAACCCTTTAATGAAGACTATTTAAAAATCCTTATGGGAAACAAACATTGTCTTTCCTTTGTTATTTTGTCATTATCAACAAATTAATGCATGTCTAAAAATCATTTTAATGGGCTAACTGAGTTAAAGATCCCTAGATTAGTCAGTTAGCGTTTTCTCATTGGTCTTCCTTCTTTATGCAAACGACCCCCCTCCCCCCTCCACCGCCATCATCCGGTCTCTCCTTCGGCAACACTCAGGAGTCCAATTAACTGTCATGATTAGCTGTAAACATCATTTACGTGGGGTGGGAGCACAGGCGGCATGCAAAGGCACTTTAATCACTGTCTCATTATCATGTGTGATTATTCATTGCACAATAATTTATTCATCTGCAAATGAAGATCAGAAAAATTGGCATTGGTTATTAAAGAAGTCTCAGTGGAGAAAAGGAGGCGTATGTGATCTCTCACACAGCTCTATATTTTGTTACATGCTGACTTATATCTTGTGATTTCTTTAATGCTCAACAAGGTTGCATTTATTTAATATAGTAAAACAGTAATATTTTAAAATATGATTACAATTTAAAATAACTGTTTTCTATACTGATATATTTTAAAATGTAATTTATTCCTGTGATCAAAGCTGAATTTTCAGCATCATTACTCCAGTCTTCAGTGTCACATGATCCTTCAGAAATCATTCTAATATGATGATTTGCTGCTCAAGAAACATTTATGAATATTATCTAAATGGAACAAGATTATTTACTCAATTTCCCACCACATGGAAGAAAGAGTCCAAATGATGTAAATTTTTGGGTTAGAATTTCAAATAATGTAACAGTTATTGAAATGGAGGGAAGTTTATGTGATAACAGAGATCAATTATTGTGAACAAAATATTGTTTTGAAAATTAAAATAAATTTTAATAAAATAATAATAAAAAAAAATTAAAAATAGCTTTTTACTACAGTTAATTTAATATCAGTTCAAAAGAGAATCACAAATTATGACATGCTGGTTACAGAAAAAATACCAGCTCCAAAAAGCACATCCATCCATCATAAAAGTAATCCATACGGCTCCAGGGGGTTAATAAAGGCCTTCTGAAGTGAAATGATGGGTTTTTGTAAGAAAAATATTCATAATTAAAACATTATAAACTATAATCACTGGCTTCCGGCAACGGCCGTACGCACGTTCACGAGAGTCGAGTGCCGGCGGAAGGGTGACCTCTGACCCTGACGAATGATGTAAACTTCTAGTTTTAGACTTCTAATTCCTGACCGGTGTTTTGTTTCGCTCTATCCTCTGAGCTTCTGCATTTGTCAGTTCTCACTTAAACTTATGCTACGCCTTAAAAAAAAAATCATTTCTATGAAATGTTTTGTTTTTGTTGTTTTTTTCAGAAAATTTGTGTTGTGTATTTAAATTTTTTTGGCAATCAAATGACGGGATAAAACATTAAATGTGCTAAAGAGGATGTTTTGTTTTATACATTTTTGCAATATTACTTGAAACTGTCTTTACTAACTGATAAAAGACAATTTATTAGGTGCACTGAAAGGAATATTATTAATATACATCATCTGTGCACGAGGTAGGGCCTTAAAAACATCAGCCAATCGTTTACGCGATCATCGCGTAAACGATTGGTCCTCTGGCTTGTCAATCAGTGCCATGACGTTCCTTGTGAGAGACGTGCCCGGGTTGGTCCTTTGGCTTGTCAATCACTGCCATGACCTTCCTTGTGAGAGACACGCGGCTGCGCGCTCCAGTAACTTTCCACACTCCACAGGCGCCGCATGCAATGTTTTTGTCAGGAGACCGGAGTAACAACTGCAGATTATGAGTTACCTGCGGTGAGTCCGACATAATGAATCACTTAACGATTGTAAGGCCGATTATGAATGTAAATTGATACTCATGACTGTTCGCGCTCAAACGCGTCCAGTCAGAGCCAGTTGCGTTCAGTCTGCGATTACAGTCGGTGTTCAAATTCCATGTGAAAGTATATAAATCTGCTTCAGGAGCAGGAAACAATCGCTGTATGTTGAGCATAGTCTTGGAATGTTTTAGCTAGTCGTTAAATGTGTGCCCGGCTTCATAACACAGCGAATGCCGGTGGTAAACACTCGTGTTCCAATACTCGTGCACAAGTTTTGGGAGGCGTTCACTCGAAATGAGCTGTGAAGGAGGGGGGTTGTTCTTATGCATGTGCTCATTTCAAAAACTCAGTCGACGAAAAGAACCTCTGTACCACCTTTAATCATTTAAATAATAGAAAGAAAATAATCATTTGCAATCATTAATTCAAATAACCATTCGTTGGGATTATGACAGTCATTGTTGATGGTCATTACTAAATTGTGCCTTCATATTGTTGCTGTAGGCATATAATGTGTAATATATATCACAAGGAAGGTCATGGCAGTGATTGACAAGCCAAAGGGCCAATCCAGGCACGTCTCTCACAAGGAACGTAATGGCAGTGATTGACAAGCCAGAGGACCAATCGTTTACGCGATTGGCTGATGTTTTTAAGGCCCTACCTCGTGCACAGATGATGTATATTAATAATATTCCTTTCAGTGCACCTAATAAATAGTCTTTTATCAGTTAGTAAAGACAGTTTCAAGTAATATTGCAAAAATTTATAAAACAAAACATCCTCTTTAGCACCTTTAATTAAATTTTCCTTTTAATCATATGAAATTACATTTTTGTCAAACAAAGTGCAGCACAACAGAGTGTGTGTGTGTGTTGCAGGTTTGCAACACACACACAAAATTTGTATTTGTATTTAAATAGTCTTTTTGCGGTTTAATATGAACAGACACTAGTCTATGTCGTGATTTGATTTAAAGGGTTAGTTCACCCAAAAATGAAAATTCAGTCATTAATTACTCACCCTCATGTCGTTCCACACCCGTAAGACCTTTGTTCATCTTCAGAACACAAATTAAGATCGTTTTGAGGAAATCCGAGAGGTATATGACTCGTCCATAGACAGCGATTTAACCAACACTTTCAAAGTCCAGAAAGGTACTAAAGACATTGTTAAAACAGTCATGTGACTGCAGTAGTTCAACCTTAATGTTATGAAGCGACGAGAATACATTTTGTGCACCAAAACAAAACAAAAATAACGACTTTATTCATAAATATCTTCTCTTCTGTGTCATTCTCATACGTTGTTTACATCCAGCGCTTCCAGGTTCTACGTCAGAATGCCGACTCATTATTGGCCGGCTCCTGCGTCAGCATCACATGATCAGCTTTGGCCAATACTGAGCCGGCATTCAGACGTAAATACGGAAGCCTTCACTGTGCTGACTGCGTCACCTGCGTAAGGATAATGACAGGGAGGAGAAGAGATTGTTTAATAAAGTTATTTTTGTTTTGTTTTTGCGCACAAAAAGTATTCTCGTCACTTCATAACATTAAGGTTGAACCACTGCAGTCACGTTGACGGTTTTAAAGATGTCTTTAGTACATTTCTGGACCTTCAAAGTCTTTGGACGAGTCACATACCTCTCGGATTTGTTGGAAAATATCTTAATTTGTATTCTAAAGATGAACGAAGGTCTTACGGGTGTGGAACGACATGAGGGTGAGTAATTAATGACAGAATTTCCATTTTTGGGTGAACTAACCCTTTAAGTGTACTGACCTACTTATTTATTCATAAAAATTTTGACCAGTTCCGTGACATTCCGCGTTGTACAATAAATTCTGTTTTTATGACTGGATTCCGCGATTCCGTCCGCTTTTTCTGAATCCCGGAAATCATAGGGCCCTTCTTTTATGAAGGATGGAAAAACTCATGCATCATTCACTCCCATTACAAAGCTGGGAAGAGCAAGGATATTATTTAATATAACTCTGATTGTGTTCGGCTAAAAAAAGAAAGTCATATACACCTAGGATGGCTTGAGGGTGAGTAAATTATGGGATAATTTTCATTTTTGGGTGAACTATTCCTTTAAAATAATTTAAAATCAGACAAAACAACTTAAAACCAAGATGTTTCTTAGTAGTCGATGTTTCTTCTTTCTTGAAGTCAAAAGGTTGAGATCCACTGTTTTAAAACTAGCTAAGTTTGTGAGAATTTTTTTATAGGACATGGGATTTAATAAGACATGGAATGCCTCCAATGATTTAAAACAGCAATGTATCACCAAGAGCATCCTATCTGTGGAAAGTGCCAAATAAAGCAGTTTGGAGAGTATATAAACAGCATTTGAGCCAAATGACTTCAGTCATCAAGGCCAATGAAGCAAGCAATTCCCCTCCCAGAACGAAACCCATCAAGCATTTAATTGTAGCTACACAGGACTGGAAAACATTAAATGCACACAAAAAAGAGTCGGCTGGCCGTGAAGATAGACCGAGGAGAGCCATCCCTCGAACTCCATTAACAATTACAAAAAGTCTGGTGCACTGGGCTATTTTTTCCCAAAGCACTGAGTCACTAAAGACAGAGATAAAGAATAGAACATCCCAGACGCTCTCTCACACATCACACCAAATCTAATATTTAACACTGACCTATTTTAAAGGCTGCTGGATATTTTGAACCTGCTGTGGGAGTTTAAAGCAGCCTGGAGCAAACGGGATTGTGAGCTTTTCTTCAAAAGCCTGATGAAATGAAGGTGTGCTAAAATCATCGGGGAATAAGAAACATGCAGAGGTTTTTTGGGAGACTCTCTGCTCATCAGGGGACTACTAATGCTGTTATACAAGCATTTATATTTAGAGAGGGAAAAATCCTTGTACAATATGCTCATGTTGGCATTTGGGTAAGTAGGGCATTATCACCAACACGCCACACAAAAGACTTCCGATGCTTCAGACGGGGATGGAGGAGTCAGTTCCACATGTCGCCATGGAAACTTGGAGAGAAACATGGTTACATCACCGAAGCAACCTTTTTTAGCACCATAGTCCTCATAGTGTCATAGTGTGAACTCTTGCTCCAGTGCTCATTTTCAGTAATGAGCTGCTGCTCACATCTGCTCTCATCGCTTACAGTTAAAAATTTAGGTCTGAGTCACTGGCTTCACATACAAAAATAGTTCCACAGCAGTGGTTTTCGAACGGTACTACCATGGTACACTGATATATATACCATGGTACTGAATGATTACCACATGCATGTATCATGTGAGTACACTGCTAAAAAAATATTTTTTGGAAGTTGAAAATGATTGAAAAAAGATGAGTGAAGTGTGTTTTTACATACTTTCATTGTAATTATTTGACATGTGACATGTGGCCAAGTATGGTGACCCATACTCGGAATTTGTGCTCTGCATTTAACCCATCCAAGTGCACACACACAGCAGTGAACACACACACCGTGAACACACACCCGGAGCAGTGGGCAGCCATTGCTGCGGCGCCCGGGGAGCAGTTGGGGATACGGTGCCTTGCTCAAGGGTCTCACCTCAGTCGTGGTATTGAGGGTGGGGAGAGCGCTGGACATTCACTCCCCTCACCGACAATCCCTGCCGGACCTGAGACTCGAACCCATGACCTTTGGGTTACAAGTCCGACTCTCTATCCATTAGGCCACGACTGCCCCTAATTTGTGAAATTTATTAGCAATTTATGAGTGAAAATTGTTTCAAAGTAAATTCTCTTTTTTTTTTCAGTGTACTTGAAAGACTACCATCATACATACACAAAAAACACAGGGCTTTTTCTGCTGCAGCGGTTGGGTCAGTAGTTCAGATTTTTACTATAATCACTAGCAATGCCAAGGTCATGGGTTTGATTCCCAGAAAACACCTCACAGATAAAATGTACTCCTTGTATGCACTTTAATATGTTTTTGACAAAAGTGTCTGCCACATACATAAATGCACTTTGCCCTGGCAAACCATTTCATTTTTCATCTTTTTTAAAGCTGGACTGCCACTACAGATGATTTTTGGGCAAAAATGAACAAAACCGTGTTCTTGCCTGACACCAATTCACTCAATAATGAACATACTGTATATTTTGGACGTTTACATATTGTCTGTATGTAAAGAAAATAAGGTTAAGCTACTATTTTGATGGATAAGCTACTTGCTCAAATTACATATTTTTCAGATATATACCCCAAACCATTAAATTCATTTGAAGAGGAAAAAAACTCTGCAAGTAATTTGTTTCATATGGAAGCTTGTTTCTGCCACTAAATAAAAAAATAAAAAAGGTAATTGTGACTTTTTATCTCACAATTTTGACTTCTTTTTTCAGAATTACAAGTTTATATCTCACATTTCTGACTATATAACTTGCAATTGCATGTTATAATGTCAGAATTGTGAGATATAAACAATTCTGAGAAAAAACATTGCGACTATATCACGCAATTCTGACTTTATAACTCAATTGTGAGTTTATAACCTGCAATCCTGACTTTATAACTCACAATTCTGACTTTATAACTTGCCATTCTGACTTTATAACTCGCAATTCTGACTTTATAACTCAACTGTGAGTTTATAACCCGCAATCCTGACTTTATATCTCACAATTCTGACTTTATAACTTTCAATTGCGAGTTTATATAATGCAATTCTGAGAAAAAAAAGTCAGAATTGCGAGATAAAAAGTCGCAAATTATACCTTTTTTATTTTTTATTCAGTGGCGGAAACAAACTTCCATAGTTTCAACCACAGATGACAATAGAAATACAGATTTCTGTAGTATAGCTTTACATAAAGTAAATTAGGATTTCTTGAAGATGACCAGTTTACAACAACTAACTTTAACAAGGGTTTATTGTCTGCAAATCATAGCTACACTATACTGTTCAAAGTTTTAGGGTAAGATTTTAATTTTATTCAGCAGGAATGCATTAAATTGATCAAAAGTGAAAGTAAAGGCATTTATAATTTCACACAATTTCTATTTCAAATAAATTATATTCTTTTGAACTTTATATTCATCACAGTTGCTACAAAAATATTAATCAGCACAACTGTTTTCAACATGGATAATAATCAAATGTTTCTTGAGCAGCAAATCAGCATATTAGAATGATTTCTGAAGGATCATGTGACACTGAAGACTGGAGTAATGATGCTGAAAATTCAGCTTTGATCACTGGATATAAATTACATTTCAAAATATATTTAACATTTAAACAGTTATTTGAAAGTAGGGTTGTCACGATACCATAAAAATGTCTTACGATACTATACCAGCTGAAGTATCACGATACCAAGTAGTATCGCGATACCATGCAGTATACAAAATGAACCAAACTTTCATAAATACATGAAAACAGACCAGATTTTTTTCTGAATACTTAATTAATGAGAATGAATAACAGGCTTTTATTACCAATCAAATGAATCATTGTAAACAAAATTCATCTTAGCACTGCACAGTAGCACAAAAGCTGCATGAAGTGACATTACGATGTAGCATTTATGCATTTGCACTTCAATTACAATTGCATAAATAATGTTATGAGGTTAATGTTTCAAATATAAAAATCTGAATATAGAAATAAATATGTTGGGGGAAAAAAATGATAGAATAGGCCTACTTTTAGATGGGAGACTAAAGTCGCCAGTAGGTGGCAGCAAGTGTTAATGATTAAGTCAATGAATCATACAACCGATTCGTTCAAAACGGCTGATTCATTCAGGAACGAAGCAAATGACTGTTTTTTAGTAATGGCTTAGTGAGTCAGTGACTCGCCCAATTTGTTAAAAAACAGATTCATTTAGAAACGAAACAAAAACAGCGCTCTTGCTCGTGTCACGAACTATCAGGAGCATTTTTGCCAGCATATCTTGAAATTTCCAACCCTGACTGGAGAGCAGTATGTATATTAAAACATATAATACATTTATAATGTTAAAATCACGATTGATATGATTGATAAGAACCGAGTGCAAAAGCCGCTATAGCCTATTGATGAATGGAATTGCATTTGTCTGAATCGTCTTCGCAAAGATGTTTCTAGAAACAAACTATTAACACCTTTTCCAGAAGTGGTCAAATGAGCAACGGAAAAACTGCGAGAATTCATTCTTATATAAAGATATTATGATGTTAATTAAGTGAATTTCAGACCCTTTCTCCAGAAAAAATGCAGTGCGAACAACAACGTGCAAGTGCAACTTTATCTCATTGCAAAATTAACTGAAGCATTGGGATGGGAAACAATAAGGTGCTAATTCTACAGAGCATTTACTACACAGGGCACAGCAGACAGGCAACGACAGTCTCGTGTAATGTTTTTGCAGACATGCATGTTCAATTGAAGTGTACCGACGACAACATTCCTTACGGTACTGACGATACTACCGTTTAAAAAACACAATGGCATCGCCAGTATTTTGAAGCTTTAGTATCGCGATACTACCGTAGTACCGGTACACCGTGCAACCCTATTTTAAAGTATATTAATATTTCATAATATTACTGTTTTACTGTATAAAATAAATGCAGCATAAGAGCTGCAGTGAGCATAAGAGACTCTTTCATAACCATTTAAAAATTTAACCGACCCCAAGTGAGTGAACCGTAGTGTATAAATTAAACCACTATAATGTTTTTGAATGCATTTCCTGAGTGTACGCCCCCTCACTCACACAACAGCCGCTCTACATGCACACAAACTCGACTGAATTGACAGTTCTGGCTCAAACCTCTCTCACACTAGCCTCAGGCCATCACGCCATCCTTATAGTTAAGCCCTGGCTTTACCATGTTACCGGATACATAAAAAAATGGGTACTTTTCGGTACTTTTTGTTAGTCTTGTGAAATGAAAGCCATAAAACAACTCAACAGCCCAATGTGAACCCTGGGAAATCTCGAGAACTACAAACTTCATTCCAGCGGCGTAAATGATTGGACTGTCAAATATCACACCCCAGCATTTGGATGAAACCTAGAAAAAGCCTCCGGCTCTCTCAGTTCACCGGAGAGATTCGCACCAAATAAATACACCAGGGCTGCAGTATGGGGCTTGAAGCTAAAGGAGCTCAAAGAAATCTATCACTGTGCATCCCTAGAGAGTCTCACCACACTGAAGTCTTCGGGTTGGCACGGCGAGCCTCTGAACTGGCAGGACAGCAGCATGTCTTTAATGTCGTGTCCTGTTCTATTATAGAACTCCCACATGTTGAAGTGACGAGGCTTGAAGAGGCGAAAGTCTGCTTTGCTCTTGAGAACCTCCATCACGCTTTCTTCAACCAGGTGAGTGTCCCGAATCTCATGTCTATAGAGACAGACAGACACAAAAATAGCAAAAAATAAAGGTTCCAAATAGGGTTTACTGCAGTGATGCCATTGGACGACCATTTCAAATTCTCTTTGTTTTTGTTCATACAGTGAAAGTCAGTGGGGTCCAAAACAAGATTGTAGCACATTGACTTTTATTGAATGGACATAAAGACATTTTTCAAAATGTCTTTTTGAAAAGAGGCGCTGCTTTCAAACGCTCCCATCTGTATAGTGCTCTTTGAAGAGCATCAAATGTTTCTTTTTTTACAACATGCTTTAGCAGCCAATCACAGACATGTTTGTTGAGCACGTGATCAATGTTTACATGTGAATAAAAGCCTAAATTAAATCTGTTCATCATATAAAGCGATCGAGTCTCTTCAGAAAATTTGGACTAAACAGCTCAATTCACATGGATTAGATCTCTTTATGAACTTTTTTAAGTGTCAATGTGGTAGTTGCGTAGCTGTCAATGGAGAGTATAGAACCGGCTCAGATTTTATTAAAAAGATCTTCATTTGTGTTCAGAAGATGAACGAAAGTCATGCAGGTTTGGAATGACATGAGGGTGAGTAATTAATGACATAATTTTCATTTTTTGGGTGAACTATCCCTTTAAGTCTTAAAGTGCAAGTGCAATAGACCTGCCACTTATCTGTAATGTGTTTTTTTTTTTTCACTTTAATACTAACATTTTTAATGCAATGTTTATTTAGCTGAACAATATTTGAAGGCTACATGCTAATGTTTTAAAGTGTTATTTACTTATAATCATTAATAGCATTAAAAATGAGCTAATTTTCAAATAGTTAAAAGGTAGGGTAGGTAATTTCAGAGAGGCTAGCAAAAGTAAGCTAGCTTTGAAATCACAAGATCCCACCGTCCCTTCAGAGCGTCTCCAAAGTCACGCCTCCTCCAAAACACATGAACGCGTACAGCAGAGTCTGCAAAGCATCACGAGAGATGAACTTAAACTACCTCATGTCTCAAAGCACATAACATTACAATAATAATGTATGTAATTCATACACTATGTAACTATGTAAATAACACTATGTAATTCATAGTGTTGACATAGAAACGCATAAATCCAAGTCTGAGGATGTAAACAGCTACGGGACATCACGGGTTGCCTTCTTGTAATTACGGTTACGACATGGTGTGAACTAGGGCTGCACAGCGATTAATCGTGATTAATCGTTTGCAAAATAAAAGTCTGTGTTTATGTAATATATGTTTGTGTTCTTTGAATAATAATTATGTATATATAAATACACACACATACATGTATAAATTTAAGAAATATATGCATGTATAAATAAATATATATATTTTATATTATATATAAATGTTTTATATATCAATATAACATTTTTCTTAAATATATACATGTATGTGTCAGGATTTGAAGAGTGTTAACCAGAATAACAAAAAGTGTAAAAAAAATTACCTACACCTACCTTTAAAGGGACCTATAATGCCCCTTTTTACAAGATGTAAAGTAAGTCTTTGATGCCCCCAGAATGTGTATGTGAAGTTTTAGCTCAAAATACCCCACTGATCATTTTTTATAGCATGCTAAAATTGTCATTTTTTAAATGCAAATGAGCTGTTGTTTCCGGACCCTTTTCAAGAAGAGGGCAGAGCTTCAAGAGCTCAAGCTTCAGCATACCGACAACAACAAAACAGGACAATCTCATGCACTGAAAACGTCAGACACTGTCAGTAGCGGTGTTCAGTTCAAGTCAGTCGAACAGTGATATCTACAGAGCCAGAGAATACATGCTGCTTTGAGATAGAACAGGTATAGTTTAGTTTAGTTACAGTTATAACTTATGTTGTCATCTTGCTTTTATCCACTATTAGTACAAGCCTGTTGTAGCTGATCCCATCCGATGGCCAAAACTTTACTGATGAGTTTTATGAAGTTTGTAAATCAAACAAAAGATGAAGTGTCCATTTTCACTTCAGAAAATAACCATAACAGCTGAATAAAACACAGTACAAGAAGAGCGCATTAAAGTCTTATCCATAAACTCTCTCTCCCTTACATTATCATCAACATACACAGCGAATTGTAACACTCGTTACAACTAACAGTAAACAAATAAATACAGGCCTTAAATATATTATAAAAATATGTGGCCGCATTCCCTTATTAAATAAAACTAATACTCTGCGTCTTCAGCAGCTCTGATGTCAGGAGTACAAGACGACTGCTATGTTCACTCTTACATCCAACAACAAAACAACTCAATCACTTACGAGACATTCTTGTCACTACAGCTGCTCCAACCTGGAGAAAATGGCGGACAGTGTACAACTCGCTCAGGGCGGGGTCTATGCTAAAATGGCAGAGTCCGTCAGCAGTTGTGGCAGTCTGCTCCAGGCCCCCTTTCAAGAAGAAGGCGGAGCTTCAAGAGCTCATCCTCTGACATACAGACAACAAGAAAACTGGACAATCTCACGCTCTGAAAATGTCAGAAACTGTCAGTGGCGGTGTTCGGTTCGAGCTGGAGTCGGACAATGATGCCTACAGAGCCAGAGAATATATGCTGCATGGAGATTGAACATAGTTTAGTTTAATTACGTTTGTAACTTAAGTTGTCATCTTGTTTTTATCCACTTGTTCTGAGACACTGCTTATGATTTATGGGGATTAAAAAAAGAGGAGTTGGTGTATTTTTACCATTATAGGGTGGTAAAAATAAAAATAAATAAATAAAAACAAAATAGTTACCGTGACAAACCTAATACAAATAAAGACATGAGTAACTCAAAATCTCAAAATCGAATTACAATTTGACTACACTCTTAACTGAGCCCAAATAATGGCACAATGTCAATATTTATTTTGTGCCCTTGATGCAGCAAAGCTGTGCATGTTCTGTTCATTTGTCCTTTCAGGATGATGAATAGTCAAGGTTAATTCTCTGTAAACATGTCGAAAAGTGCCTCACTGGAGCGAATACAGAATAAAACCGAGAAAGAGAGACAGTGTGCGTCTGAGCGCTTAAAATGCAGAAGCAGGCATGACTGAAGTCCAATTCAAACCCACATCACATCACATCACAGCTGCTGGGTGTTACAACACTGCAGTAACTAAATCACGACTTCCTGATGCCAGATGGAAGAAGATCTTGCCGCTAAAGCCAAAGATTTCATTTCACTTAAATATTTTAATATTGAAGTTGCACCTCAACAATGCAAAAAAACCCATCCCATCTGGTGTTTCACAGTCTACGGGTCACTTTCCTTGATTAAAATCCAACAATAATCACACTGCATCCTTCAATTTGCCAGAAAAGCACTTATGGACTCCATACGACAAGATGGAGATGCAGGACTGACGGAAATATATAGCTAACTTCAGTATCAGGGACTCCCCAGAGCTCTACATTTTCATTTCCGCTCCTCAAGTTCAATAAAAACACGCTAATCATTCACCCTCCAATGTGCTTGTGTGTTCATGCGGGGAATATGAGCGCATAATCTACTGAGCGAGTGACTCATGCTCATTATTAAAACTTAACCACGGCCCCTTGAATAAACCAACCTCGAGTTCAGCAGCGCCAGCAACTCCCCCGCGTGGTACAGGTCGTTGCGTGTGATCCTGCTGAAGCGGATGGAGTTGAGATTGCAAATCGTCACTGCGGGGAAGACCATCACGGGCGTCGTGATCTCGTCCAGCTTGGTGACGTGAGGGTATTCCAGGTAGAACTGAATCCGGTCGACGCAGACGTACATGAGGAAGGTCAATGAGCTGAGGAAAAACACCACCCAGAGGCAGCATTTGGCCGTGATCTTCTCATAAGAGAAGATGTGAGAGATGCCGTGTAGAGTCGAGGTGTGAGCGAACACTTGGAGGGGAGGCGGCTGGTCGTAATCAATGTCCATAGGTTCCACTTTAAGATCCATCATTGATGTCTTCATTGCACAGTTCTTCCACTGCAAAAGCTGTGAAACTCTCCCTGTGACATTAAACACAGATAGACAGTTTTATTTCCATAGCTCCTCTGACCATAAATGAATCATACAGAATTTTTTTTTTTTTACCATGAAATCAAGATTGACAATTCCTTTTTCATGGAATATTGCAGTAATTATTATAAATGATTTATCTGTGTCATCATATTTTTTTTTTCATAAATTCATGTGCACTCTTAATCTTTAATCAAAATAACTTCTCCCACTAGCAGCGACATCTCTTATCTGATGACGTTTGTTTACTGCCGCGAGGGCGGGGCAACCTGTCACTCATGTGAGCTCGACCAATAGCAAACCACAACCATCCAATCAATTCCCCATGGACAAAATCAAGTCCCGCCCTACATTTTTTCTTGTTTGAGAAGCAGTTTCACTTCAGTGTTGCCACGTCCGTGGTTTTCCCGTGGAATTAGGCTACTTTAAGTCCCTTTCAAGGAAAGTCTGTTCACTTGGCGGCCATATTTGCAATGCATTTCTCAGGCATCCAAAACCAAGTCCTATCTATTTGGATGGGGGAATCCTTAAATGTCAAAAACTGCTTGGTGAACTCACAATTAAGTAACATATGTGAGCCTGGACCACAAAACCAGTCGTAAGTTGCACGGGTATATTTGTAGCAATAGCCAATATTACATTGTATGGGTCAAGATTATCGATTTTTCTTTTACGCCGAAAATCATTAGGATATTAAGCAAAGATCATGTTCCATTAAGATATTTTGTAAATTTCCTACCGTAAATATATAAAAAAAATATTTTTGTGATTGGATATGCGTTGCTAAGGACTTCATTTGGACAACTTTAAAGGTGATTTTCTCAATATTTTTACTTTTTTGAACCCTCAGATTCCAGATTTTCAAATAGTTGTATCTCAGCCAAATATTGTCCAGTTGATGAATAAATCTCAATTTTTAAAAAAATTTACCCTTATGACTGGTTTTGTGGTCCAGGGTCACATATTTCAAATCAGCGACAAAATCTGACATGAACCGTCCCATAAATGTTGTTTCTTATACTCAAATGGCGTTAAAAAGCTTATTTTCAAACTAGATAAGCCAATGCGCATGTGCAGTCCTAAACGCAAGTCTCAGGTTTCTATGGGTACTGGAGATTGTAACGGCAGCTGCAGTGATGCAATGACTTTATCAATCAGCCATTGGCTCTTTTACTTAAAAGGCGGGATGAATTCCGCCATTTTGCACGTTGCAGTTTCTCCCATTCATACTAATAGGAGTGAATCGTCTTTCTATATCTATAGTCTTTGCTTTGAATAACACTGTTGCCACGGGTTGTTTTTCATGTCTGTGGGTTGAATTTACCCCAAATAACATGATATTTAGCCCCTGGAATGCGAATTTTACTAGGGGAAACGCGATTGGGCTGGTTTTGGGTTAGTTTTGAGTAGCAATTGGGCGAGTTTTGTTGTGAAAACCTGGCAACCCTGTTTCACTTGGATATAAAGTAGGGAAAGACTATCGCACCTATCTGCCGACTTTATGCTGGGCTGGTGGTAACTGAAAGTGTATAGGTGACCTATATCCATAAAATCACTACATTTTCTTGACGGTGTTATTTAGGCCTAAGTATTATTTCATATACTATTATTGTAGGCTATTTTTTAAGTAGGCCTTTAAGACTTTCTTTGTACATCAATGCAACACTCATAGATCTCTGTACCCATAGTTCAGACACAGAGAGCATGTAGAGGGCAATTTCTGCCCACGCCAAGTTCCCAATAGTGTTTAATTATAGTCTACCAACCAGCTGACAAGAAAAACTCGAAGTCAAAATGACACATTTCCCACAATCAAAAGAATAGTATTTTTTACAAAGAACATTAAATTATTATTTTTTGCATTCATTTGTGGCATATGTTAAGACAATTAAGCAAGCGTTAATATTAACAATGCCAAAAAATATATATATATAGACATATATAATATAATTGGTAAAATATGCCTACGCATAAATTATTTAATTTATGTTTAATTAGTAAAGCTAAAATATAATAGTTCTCACAGAATCATCAATGAGAATTAAAACTCAAAAGCAAAACATACTAATTTATGTAAAATAAATAAAAAATAAAAAAATAAAAAAAAGTGAAATGTGCTTAATTATCATTAAAATAATGTCACAACTCAAAAATGTTAATGCTACAAAAACATTTTCTTTTTTTGGGAGTGAAATGTGACCCGAACATGTTTTCGTGAGATCCACCTTGTCATCAAAACGCAATCTCAGGTGAACCGCGCCAAATCACGATTCGTTTTTGTCACACTGTATCACTCAACAGAACCCCACAGACAACCAAAGGCAGCGACAGCGTTCGGAACAGTAGCGTCACTTGTAGCGTTTACCTGAAGCACTTCAGAAAGATGCTGGACATGAAAACAGACGCCAGTTATCCGAACATTTCTCCGGTGTTCGTGCAGAAATCAGCCGATCCAGTCGTCCATCCGACAGACCGATGGAAACCCATATCTGTGAGGAAATGATGGTTCGCGCGCGCTGGATGGATCCCTCTCGTGTGACGATTCTGATGCTCTAATGGCTGAAGCCAAGGATCGTGAGTGTGTGTGTGTGTGTGTGTGCGCGAGAGAGAAGAGAGGGTGGGAGGGAGTTTTGTGGGCGTGACCCCCGAAAATTATGACTCCATAGATAGTACTATAAGAAAACATGTATTTTTTGGACATGTAGCTACAGTGGGTATGCTAGGTCTTCGGAACAAGTACTGCCTTACTATGGCAATATCATAATGTTTTACATGATATCCATATAAAATACAGAACTGTACATGATGCAGTGATTTTATCAGATGCTAATACTATACTGAAATTCATGTATATTAAATTATACCATGGTACTATATGGTGTATGTCCAAAATACTTTGGTAGTAATTGTAGGCTACCATGTCCAAAATAAATAAATAAAATATGGCAGTACCATGGTACTTTTGGGCACATTTCTGTAGATATTTTGTTTATTTGACACTCTAAAAATGCTGGGTTATTTTATATTATATTATATATACTCTTATATCATGTATCTGTTCTCTCTCAAAATGAGTTTTATCCTGAAAATAACCCTCAAACCATAAACCAGTATATACATGTTTATACTGATCCATCGCATGACATCTGTTTAAATGGCCACATATGATAGCTTTACTGTAAGTAAATATTCATTACTTGTGATTAAATATAAATAGCATTTTTTTTTTGAAGTGCATCAGTAGAGAAATGCCCACATCACTCTGACAGGGTTATGGCTCTTCATATGAGATCACACTCACACTCACAGTCTGTCTGATGTGGTTAAGTCAAGAGAAAGAATGACATTCTGTCTTCTGACATCCTATAAAATGTAATATGCTTTATTTACAGAACTCTACTCTAGTTAGAAGAAAATATTAAGAAAAAATAATCAGCACAATTGTTTTAACATTGATAATGTTTCTTGAGCCGCAAATCATCATGTTAGAATGATTTCTGAAGATCATGTGACACTGAAGACTGGAGTAATGATGCTGAAAATTCAGCTTTGATCACAGGAATAAATTACATTTTGAAACATATTTAAATAGAAAACAGTTAGTTTAAATTGTAATAATATTTCATAATATTACTACTATTTTGATTAAAGGGATAGTTCACCCAAAAAATTTAAATTATCCCATGATTTACTCAACCTCAAGCCATCCAAGGTGTATATGACTTTATAATCCACACGGCTCCAGGGGTTTAATAAAGGCCTTCTGAAGCGAAGCGATGGGTTTTTGTAAAATATCCATATTTAAAACTTTATAAACAATAATAACTAGCTTTATTAACTCCTGGAGCCATATGGATTATTTTTATGATGAATGGATGCGCTTTTTTGGGCTTCAAAATCTCGCCCTCCGTTCACTACCATTATAAAGCTTGGAAGAGCCAGGGCCCTCATTTATGAATGGTGCGTACGGACAGATTTGTGCGTAGTGAGTGCGTAAGAACAGTTTTACGCAAAGTGTGGGATTCACCAACTTGTACTTATACGTAGAAATGTGTGTAAATATAAGCACACCTCTGAGCATGCTTACGCAGATAATCTAGTGGTAGAATAGTGACACTACACACAAAAATCATTTAAGAGTGTCACAGTATGCATTAAGCAATCCACATGTCCTGTGTTTCCTTTAATTATAAAACACTCAATTTATCAATTGTCTAGTTTTACACACAATGCGTAATTGGTGTCAAACCCTACACTATAAAAAAAATAAAATAAATTATGGTGAAGTAAATACTACAGAAAAACAAAAACAAATGTAAGTTATTTAGTAGTACTCAATTTAAGCTTGTAGAAATTAAAGCGTAAATATCAACATTATAAAATTAAGTAAAACTACTCAACTTTTCTGATACTGGTGTTCCCATCATGCACTGGGCCTTGAATAATTAATGAGGTTGCTTTTGCTTTTGTGGTTAGGTTTAGTAACTTGCCATTTTGTGACATTTGGAGTTCATTTTCTACTGAAAAAGCAACAATCACACTCAAAAATGTTCCATCGAATGTTACTGTCATTGTCGGTTGTGTACCAAGTATTGAGGTCTCTGTGTTCAAGAGTAGCATTACTTCTAATATGTAGATATGGTGTCTACACAATATCTATTGTATTACTTGCTTAGATGTTTCCAAGTAAAGCATACACAGTAATAGCTTGGTTTCATTCAGTGTAATATTGTTTGTGAAGTGAAGTGAAGTGACATGTGGCCAAGTATGGTGACCCATACTCGGAATTTGTGCTCTGCATTTAACCCATCCAAGTGCGCACACACAGCAGTGAACACACACACCGTGAACACACACCCGGAGCAGTGGGCAGCCATTGCTGCGGCGCCCAGGGAGCAGTTGGGGGTACGGTGCCTTGCTCAAGGGTCTCACCTCAGTCGTGGTATTGAGGGTGGGGAGAGCGCTGGACATTCACTCCCCTCACCGACAATCCCTGCCGGACCTGAGATTCAAACCCATGACCTTTAGGTTACAAGTCCGACTCTCTATCCATTAGGCCATGACTGCCCCTGTGTAAAATGTATTGCAAAAGAATTTTCAACTAAATAGAAATTACTCAACTTTTTACTGGTCAAGTTAAAATTACTTATAATTTTACTGATCTTAGCTAAGTAGAGTAACTTAAATCCATATTTGAAATTTACTTAAATAGTCTATGTGTGCAAAAACTTGCAAAAGAAAAATTAAGTAAACTTTATCTTTATTTTATTTTATTCTGCGTTATTGGAAGACTTTGCAAACAATGCGCTCCACAGAGAGCGTGTTTTCCAAGATCATGCTGATCTGCTTGGCAAGAGCTCTCTTTGCCATTATTGCGGTGAGGAAAAAAACACAAACACGTGATTTTTAAAGGGAAGTGTTGTTACCATATATGGTTCATTGGAGGCGTTTCCGAATGCTAATGACCGTGAACGTGAACGAGCATGGTACTTACGCACATGTGGGATTTATCAACAATGATTGCTTACTCATGTGCGTAAGAACTGCGTGCGCACGTTTGATAAATGCGAATTTTCTTGTACTTAGGCACATTCTAAATTTCATTCGTTGGACAAAATATAGAACCTTTTCTACGCACTGTTGATAAATGATATTTTTAAATATATCTACGATTGTGTTTGTCTGAAAGAATTCATATACACCTAGGATGGCTTGAGGGTGAGTAAATCATGGGATAATTTGCCCACATCACTCTGACAGGGTTATGGCTCTGCACATATAGCTCTGCATATGAGATCACACTCACACTCACAATCTGATGTGGTTAAGTCAAGCGAAAGAATGACATTCTGTTTTCTGACATCCTATAAAATGTAATATGCTTTATTTACAGAACCCTACTCTAGTTAGAAGAATACATGCACTTCCTTTCAGGCACAAATGCATCCTATAGTTTTGCTGTCTCAGCTTAACATTACATACATGCTTTTACTGTTTCTAATGCATGGTTACACTACACACTTGTTTTCTTGGCCAGACTTTGGTTCCGCTACAGGCAAAATGGATTTCTTTTAAATTGCAGATGTTATTGTACTTCGAGAGCAATAGCTGTGCTCCCCTGATAACATATCTTCTTATTATATAATTATATAGCTATAAAATGAATTGCATGAGGAATTGGGATTGTTTGACTAGATAAATGTCAAACATCATCATAAAATCACAATTTAACCTATTTGGGGATTTAGTAGCTTCTGGTCTTGTTGCAAATGATTAATTAGTGTGCATGTTATTATAAAGAAAAACATCTTTTGTAATTCTCTCTGTCTTTCATCGATATATACAAGGGTGCATTAAATTGATCAAAACTGACATTTATAATAGGGATGCATGATATATCGGCCACAATATCGGTATCAGATGATATATGTTAATTTTTAATGTTATTGTTATCGGCCCGATAAGAAAATTTGGCCGATATATTAAAGCTGATAATTAATGGATTATTTCCTTCAGATGAGACACTTCAGATGCACACTGTTCACCGTGATGGTTTTGAATTGCTTGAAATATGATTGAAATCACTTCAAAAAGGAAAATACACTTAAGTACACCATGTTCAGCTCAAGTCTGTCATATAAGCTACATAATATTATGATGAGAACACTATAATTGACTTTTAATGATGAAACTGTTTTTGTAATCGGGCTCTCAAATTTAATTTAATTTAGATTTATCGGTTATCGGCTTTCAAATATAAAGAATTATCGGTTATCGGTATCGGCCAAAATTTTCATATCGGTCCATCCTTAATTCATAATGTTACAATATATTTATATTTCAAATAAATGCTGTTCTTTTGAACTTTCTATTTATTTAAGAATCCCAAAATATGGTTTCCACAAAAATATTAATCATCACAATTGTTTTAACATTGATAATAATAATAAAAAAATGTTTCTTGAGCAGCAAATCATCATATTAGAATGATTTCTGAAGGATCATGTGACACTGAAGACTGAAGTAATGATGCTGAAAATTCAGCTTTGATCACTGGATATAAATTACATTTTTAAACATATTAAAATAGAAAACAGTTAGTTTAAATTGTAATAATATTTCAGAATATTACTACTATTTTTATTAAAGGAATAGTTTACCCAAAAAATGAAAATTATCCCATGATTTACTCACCCTAAAGCCATCCTAGGTGTATATGACTTCTTTCAGATGAACACAATCGGAGATATATTTAAAAAAAATATTTTGGCTTTTCCAAGCTTTATAATAGTAGTGAACGGCGCTCAAGATTTTGTAGCCTAAAAAAGCACATCCATCCATAAATAATCCACACGGCTCCAGGGGTTTAATAAAGGCCTTCTGAAGCGAAGCGATGGGTTTTTGTAAAATATCCAGATTTAAAACTTTATAAACAATAATAACTAGCTTTATTAACTCCTGGAGCCGTATGGATTATTTTTATGATGAATGGATGCGCTTTTTTGGGCTTCAAAATCTCGCCCCCCCCGTTCACTATCATTATAAAGCTTGGAAGAGCCAGGGTATTTTTAAATATATCTCCGATTGTGTTCGACTGAAAGATGATAGTCATATACACCTAGGATGGCTTGAGGGTGAGTAAATCATGGGGTAATTTTCATTTTCATTTTTTGGGTGAACTATCCCTTTAAATAATTGAAGTATTGGTGCATATATAATCAACAGTTTGATTTAAAAATGAGTCAAAATTCCAAATTATGGCAAGTGTATGAAATCATGTTTATTTTCATTTATGTACAGCACAGTTGAGAACTATGACACGGGCGGAGTCAAATGTGAGCAGATGAGGGCGGGGTCACAGAGTCTCTGGAATGGTGGGGCATTAGCCCGACTTCCAATGAGCAAATCAGCAGCGTTATTCAGACCTGAGACCCGTGAGAAGGTACAGAAGGGACAGACGACGGAGGCGTAGGCCAAGCTCTGTCTAACGATAGTCAGATGGATGCTGTTGATTGGCTGGGTGGTGGGAGGAGCAAACCTCAGCCCTGCCTACCGTTGGGGCCCTCATGCTTGCGTCGACAAGAGCCCAGGAGAGTCTCCAGAGCTAGCTTCACGAAGGCCTGGAAATTATTGCTTCTCTCCCTTCGGCTGTCCTGCGAGGGGAAAACACAATGACAGATAGCTTGACTGGAAACATACAGCAAGTGTTATAAAACCCAACTGTCCCTGAGAGCAAGATAGAAATGTGCAATCTTCTCTTGCATTTGTGTCATGATGTTGTATAGTGTTTCTCGCACACACTGAATATTGATTCAAATTTGTATTAGATTTAGATAATTTAGATATTTTGCTGTACAATATTACTTATAGAAGTGTTTTGTATTTCATGCACATCCGCACATTGTCAGTATTTACCTCCTTGCTTTTTGGCGTCATCTCCTTTCTGATCAGCTTTCTTCGGCTGCTCCTTAGGACTCTGAGGTTGCTACAGGAAGACAAATAAAAAAATCGAAAGTCAATCTCAAGGAAGCAATTAAAGATTAATTATGCATGTGTAACTTTCCAATATGTGCAATGGGTCGGCAGTTTTTACCTTGGTGGTGGATTTCTTATCCGTCTTGTTACCTGTTAAAACATTCAGGACATTACTTATTTCATGTTTAGTTTAGTTTACTGCTATAGTGTTTTTTGTTATACAGATTTTGAGTTTATAAATGTCAAAATTAAAGGGATAAAGACAACCCAAGTTGGGTTGAAAATGGACAAACCCACACTGTAACCCCGAATAAGCTGGCAAAACTCGAGGCAATCAGGTGGAATCATGGGAAGCATTATATAACAATTGTTAAACTAAAAATTTTAGCATTTACTCTCCCTTTCGCGTGCCATGAGCAAAGCGTGCTGGGGAATAGAAATCCCAGCCCAGTTTCAGTTAAACTTAAGTTCGTCTAAAATCAAAAGAAATAAGTTCATAAAACGCAAAACAATGAAACAGTTCAGTTTACTTAAAATATATCAGTTCTGTGAACTTGAAAGGAAAAAAATTGTGCTTCATACTCATAAAAGTTAAATTAACTGATCTAATTTGTTTAATTTAAGTTTTACTCAAAGCAATTAATTATTTTGAGTGTAAGGGTTTGTAGTGCAGCGATTGGGTTATTTTAACCCAGCGGTTGGGTTAAATGACCAACCTGCTGGGTAGTTTTATTTAACTCAACTATTGTTTAAAAATTACTCAGTTTTTTTGCTTAAAATGAACCCAAAATATTTTGGAAATTAACATTTATTAATACGTTTAATGAATAATAATTCCACAGTAAACATTTATTAAATTGCTTATTAATGCACTCTAAAAAAAAATGCTGGGTTAAAAACAACCCAAAAGTGGACAAACCCTGCGGTCGGGTTGTATTAACCCAGTGATTGGGTTGTTTTAACCCAGCGGTTAGGTTAAATGACCAACCTGCTGGGTAGTTTTTATTTAACTCAGCTGTTGTTTAAAAATTACACTATTGATTGCTTAAAATGAACCCAAAATATGTTGGAAATTAACATTTATTAATATGTATAATAAATTAACATTTATTAATAAGTTTAATGAATAATAATTAAACAATGAACATTTATTAAATTGCTCATTAATAAATGTTCATCTTTTTATTATTGTTGCGTCTAATAATTATGTGTCTGATTTTTTTATTTTCAACATATTTTGGGTTCATTTTAAGCCAGTCATACAGTAATTTTTAAACAATAGTTGAGTTAAATAAAACTACCCAGCACGTTGGGCAAACATTTAACCCAACCACTGGGTCAAAACAACACATTTGGTGTGTTTGTCCATTTTTGAACCCAACTTGGGTTGTTTTTAACCCAGCATTTTTTAGAGTGTAATGTTCACCTTTTGATAATTAATGTTGCCTCTAGTAATTATGTCTGATTTTTAATTTCCAACCTATTTTAGGTTCATTTTAAGCCAATTATATAGTCATTTTAAGCAATAGTTGGGTTAAATTAAATTGCCCAGCACGTTAAGCAAAAATTTAACCGAAACACTGAGTTTGTCCATTTTCAACCCAACTTGGGTTGTTTTTAACCCAGCATATCTAGAATGTGGAATTATTTCATCACAGTTTTGCATGTTACAAATCACATGAAATCTTAACATTGAATCTATATCAGAAATCTTTGCTTCAATATCTACCTTTTGTTCCAGGCATTTTGGCTGCGCTCCAAGGTCCTTGCGTCCTTTTAGAATAAGCAGTGCTGAGCGCTGGCGCGGCCCTCATTTATGGCCCCGGCCACTCAATGACTCCATGCACGGGGCCCCTTCGGGAAAGAGCGTCGGGAACAAGCAAAGAGCCCCGTCAGCTGTGCCTCTGCACTGTCCTGTCACGGGCCTCTGCTGAGCTCAGGTGGAATCATGTGTGCGTATGAATCTTTTGTACAGTTAATCCTTTTATTTTGCTGAACACAGATAGATGGTTCACTGCACAGCCTTTTTAACACGGATAGAATTCCTAATTTTGAAATATTAATATTACAATGTGAAACTGCAGGTAAGAGATAGACAAAGTATGTTCTGTAGTTTTACTAGGACAATATTGTATCCTCATTATTTATGAAGTAGGGATTAAGAATTTTATTGACACCTATACACAAAGCCAAATGTTCAGGCATATCCTAACTTGGCACAAATAAATACATTTGTTAACAATATAAAATCTTTATATTAATAAAAATAAATCTATTATCTTCTGATTTAGAAAATAATGGAATTTCTGTGGTTAATACCCCTGAATTATTAGTCACAAATATAATATTGACTTTGAAAAAATTATTTAGATAATTATGTTTATAACTTGAACACTTACTACTGACACTAAAAATAAATCTAAAGAAAGCACTGTTTTTTTTACTCTACATACATGTAAACGTCAATTCTCGTTGCCAAGTCATCTTTAACAACATACAAGTCATTTGACAGTCCTCATTGCACGCGCTGCAGTGACGTCAATGATATACAAATCAGCTGCTGTCAGGGCGGGTCGGTCACGTGATCATGCCAGTCCCTTCAGACAGAATGAACCGGTGAGAATCTCGCACGGTAGGTTTCCTTTAAGTATAAAATTATACATTGACATTACGTTTCCATAGGATGAAGGCATTCAGAAATGGTTATTAGCGAGATTTTGTAGCCTCTGTGTGATTGACATTATTTTTTTTTTTTGATTGTTATTCTGTGTGTAACTGCTGTTGTTGTTAGCATCCCTGCTAACTGTGGCTAATGCGTCAAAACATTGATTTTAAAATACACTATTTGTTTAGGATGTGCTTAAATATGAATCATTTTCAAGTTATATATTTATTATAAGCGTTGTGTTTATGTTAGTCATGTTTTAATGTACTAGTGTGTTGGAGAAACAAGAATAACAAGCTATTTGTATAAGACGCTGGATTTATGACATTTTGTTTATTTGTTTATTTTTTGCAAAATGTATTTTTAGTGCTGTCAAAGTTAATGTGAGCATTTAAGATATTAATAAAATTCATTTTCGTAATTATTTTTTACTTTAGTATTTAATTCATTCAGCTTGCTAAAGACTTTTGAATGTTTTTGAATGAAGTCTCTTGTGCTCATTAAGGCTGCATTTATTTCATAATAAATACAGAAAAAACAATAATATTGTGAAATATTATTACAATTTAAAATTATGGTTTTCTATTTTAATATACTTTAAAATATAATTTATTTCTGTGATGTAAAGCTGAATTTTCAGCATCATTCCTCCAGTCTTTAGTGTCACATGATCCTTCAGAAATCATTCTAATATGCTGATTTGATACTCAGTTATTATCAATGTTGAAAACAGTTGTGTTGCTTAATATTTTTTTGGAACTTGTTATGCTTTTTTCAGGATTAATTGTTGAATAAAAGGTTAAAAAGAACAGCATTTATTCAAAATATAAATCTTTTCTAACAATATAAATCTTTACTATCACTTTTTATCAATTTAACACATCCGTGCTGAATAAAAGTATTAATTTCTTTCAAAAAAAAAGAAAGAAAGAAAATGACCCCAAACTTTTGAACGGTAGTGTATATTGTTACAAAAGATTTCTATTTTAAATAAATGCTGATATTTTGTAACTTTTTATTCATCAAAGAATCCTGAAAAAGTATCACAGGTTATAAAATAATATTAAGCAGCACAACTGTTTCCAACATTGATAATAAATCAGCATATTAGAATGATTTCTGAAGGATCATGTGACACTGAAGACTGGAGGAATGATGCTGAAAATTCAGCTTTGCATCACAGGAATAAATTATATTTTAAAGTATATTAATATAGAAAACCATAATTTTAAATTTTAATAATATTTCACAATATTATTGTTTTTTCTGTATTTATTATTAAATAAATTCAGCCTTAATGAGCACAAGAGACTTTAAAAACACAAAAACATAAAAAATAGTAATGTTTCCAAACTTTTGACTGGTATATATATATATTAGGGCTGTCAAATGATTAATCACGATTAATCACATGCAAAATAAAAGTTTGTTTGCCTAATATATGTGTGAGTGCTGTGTGTAATTATTCTGTATATATAAATACAAACAAATTAATGTATATATTTAAGAGAAATATGTTATTTATGTACAAATTATTTTTATTTATATATAATATAAATTATATAAAAATATAAATAAATACATATACTTGTAAATATTTATCAAATATATACATGAATGTGTTTGTATTTATATATACATAATAATTACACAGTACACCCACATATATTAGGCAAAACTCAAACTTTTATTTTGCATGCGATTAATCACGATTAATCATTTGACAGCCCTAATATATATATATATAGATAGATAGATAGATAGATGGATAGATGAGAAATTTTTGTGGGAAAAAGTAATCTCATGTAAGTTGCCAACTAAACATTTTCCAGATAATATTTGTTATAGTAATATGACAATGTAAAATAATGGAAAAAATTATTTTAGTTGTCTTAATAATAATATTACATTCAATATTTAAATTTTAAAATGCCTAAATTTATAAATAAATCTCACAAGGGGATCATCATATTTGGGGTCTTTAGCATCAAAAAGTTTGAAAATCCTTGAGTTAGATGATTACTAGTTTGTGAATTACATTTATTGTATTTATTTGTCTCATGTAATCTTTTTTCAATTAAATATAAAAAATTTGTATCATATCTCAACTGCACTGAATGATACAAATAATGCTCTGACATCTTTAGTTATTCATTCATGATTTATATAACAGTGTATTTGTGTTTTCTGCAGCCCTCGTGTTTCCTGCATCTCTCTGCGTTTGAGGATCTCATGGCTGCTGTTTGGCAGCAGGTGCTGGCAGTGGACGCAAGGTGTGTGCAAGATTGTCATTGGAGTGAGACTTTATGCGTACATTTATTTTTTTTTTTACATGTGTTATATTATGTCTTTCTGCCTCTCCCTGTCTTATTCCTCAGGTACAATGCTTACCGCACACCTACGTTCCCCCAGTTCCGCACACAGTACATCCGCCGGCGCAGCCAGCTGCTCCGCGAGAATGCCAAGTGTGGCTTTGAGCCGGGGCTGCGCAGGCAGTATCTGCGTCTGCGCAGTCAGTTGCTCGCCCTGCGTTACGGGCCTCTGTCAGAGCAGAGCAGCTTCAGAGCCAGCAGTGTGCGCAGTTCCCGCACCACACTGGATCGCATGGAGGTTAGGTGCATTCAGAAACAAGGAAAGAGGGTTCTAGAAATGTGGATTAGGAATTCTGGGCTGAAATAAGCCCCACAAAAACACAGTCAGAGGGCAAGACAGTATCTATATAGTCCTAGATATAATTAGCAATCCAGATCCAGGTCAATGTGTTGTGTGAGAGCTGCAGTGCATGTAGATTGCGAGCTCTTTTGTGCATGATGTTGTAGTGCTAAACTCTAAAATCACCCTCCATTGCTGCCTGCTTTCCTCTTTTCTTGGTCTTTTTTTATTCTCTTTTCCATCTTTTTATCAGGACTTCGAGGAGGATCCCAGGGCTCAGGGTGCCAGAGGCCACCGGAGATCAGTAAGCCGCGGTTCATACCAGCTACAAGCGCAGATGAACAGGGCGGTGTATGATGAAAGGTAAACCCAACTAACCATAGCTATTTTACTGATTATTAGCTTGTTTGCACTGTGTATAAATACATCTCTGGTCACATCTTATGTGCCAGGCCTCCAGGTAGCCTGGTGCCCACTTCGGTGGCAGAAGCCAGTCGGGCCATGGCAGGTGACACCACCCTCAGTGAGAACTACGCCTTTGCCGGCATGCATCACATCTTTGACCAGCATGTCGACTCAGCTGGTGAGTGAGATGTTAAAAGGATTAGTTCACTTCAGAATTATAATTTCCTGATAATATACTCACCCCCATGTCATCCAAGATGTTTATGTCTTTCTTTCTTCAGTCAAAAAGAAATTATTGTTTTTGAGGAAAACATTCCAGGATTTTTCTCCATATAGTGGACTTCACTGGGGTTCAACGGGTTGAAGGTCCAAATGTCAGTTTCAGTGCAGCTTCAAAGAGCTTTACATGATCCCAGACGAGGAATAGGGGTCTTATCTAGAGAAACGATTGGCCGTTTTTCTAAAAAAAAATAAAAATGATATACTATTTAACTACAAATTCTCGTCCTGCACTGCTCTGCGATGTGCCACGCATTACGTATTAATTAAACATGTATTTTAATTTGAACATTAATTTAACTTGATGGAAAAATAAACAGATTTATATTTTAGATAGCAACTTTATTTTGTAATCCTATTATTAATTTTTTTTAAATAATAAAATAAAATTTTCAAAATAAAAGTCACAAATCAGCTGAACAGAAAAATGTATCAGTTGATAATTAAAAAATGCTATACATTGACCAATATATCAGACGACTACTGTCCTTGATACCAATTGTTGTTTAATTCCTGCATTACGTCTAATTCACCGATCTGATACTTTGCCATATATGTCAACCTCTAACTCTAATTCGTCAAGACCACCATTTTGACTAAGAAGAACGTTTGATCCTTTTCCGGTGCAGTCACATTACCACATAACCTTCTTCAGTGCATGCATCTAAATGTTTGAAAGTAGCCATCAGTCCTGGGTCTGCACTGCTGTTTTATCCTCTCATTTTAACCTTTAATTATTTTATCTCCTCAGTTCCCCGATTGCAGTTTGCCAATGATGATAAACACCTCCTCGCCTGCTGCTCATTGGATGGGACATTGTCAATCATGACACTGTCCCCGCCTCCACCAACTGTAAAGGTGACACTGAAGGGCCATGCTGGGCCCGTGACTGACTTTGCCTGGTCACTTAGCAATGACATCATTGTGTCCACGTCAAAAGATGGCACTCTGCGTATCTGGAACACAGAGGATGGCCGCTGCATCCGGGAGGTGGTCGACCCAGAAGGCAGTGAGCTGCTGTGCTGCACTTTTCAGCCCATGAACAACAACCTGACTGTGGTGAGCCCATTTTTGACAACACTAATTTAGAATTTCATGTCCTTGAATGGGATTATTCTGGGTGACAGAATTTCTAATCTTTCTGGGAATATGGTATTGTTTATGCTGATGAAGCACTGTGGTAACAAATACCATCAGCCCTCTCAGTAATCCTATTAGAGTGTGAAATTAACATGTGCCACCAGCCTAAAAAGGGTACTTTGTGTGCAATGGTGGGTAATTTTACTAAGAGACCATATGTAGCTTAATTCAGCTAGTGTGTGATTTAAATTTATTGAGTTTAACAAGGCATAAATGCATTAATACTATCTGCCAGCCACAGTGTTGTGTGAGTCAGGTGACCTATAAAACATCTCTGAATGACATTTGACAACTTGATTATATCTTTCACACTTTCTTCACTTTTGCTGTGATTTTGTCTTAATGTGAGTGCTCCAAACAAACTCATACTCATATGTTTCAATTATAACACAAAGCTTTCTAGATTCATTTTAGTTTTCAACATTATGAAATTCCCATTATTTATGTCTGCATATGTCACTATACAAAGCTAATGTCACACAATTACATTTTAGTTATAGGTGAATTTTAAAAAAACAACAAAAAAACAAGGTAATTCATTAAAAAAATATCTCTAAAGAAATTAATTGATTTTTAAAAATGTTTTTAAAAAGATATTCACTCACTTAGAGGCATCGGTAACCTAAAATATTAGCTTTTTTATGATGCTGCATCATAGTGCTCCTATAACCAAGACCAAAAAGAGAGCTACAGAAGTCTTCACATGATTGTTTAATTTCCTTGTTAAATTCTATATATTTGAATTTGAAAATGTCTGTCACATCTACTGCATGATGATTTTGAAGTATTTTCTTCAGTCGTTATGAAATATCAAATGTGTCCTTTTGTTGTCCTTGCCCAGGTTGGCAACAGCAAACATCACCTGCAGGTGGTGAACATCTCCACTGGGAAGAAAGTGAAAGGAGGCTCCAGTAAACTGACCGGTCGAGTTCTTTCTCTCTCCTTTGATGCACCAGGGAGAATCCTGTGGGCTGGGGATGACAGGGGAAGCATTTTCTCCTTCCTCTTTGACATGGCCACAGGTACAAAGATGTTTCATGCCAGGCCCAGATTCAGATCTTGAGGGAAAGTCTGAAAAACATTAATGTAGATGAGAGTACAGTTGATACTGAGGCTGCACGATATATCGTTTTAGCATCGATATTGCGATGTGTGCATCCATGATAGTCACATCACAGGATGTGTGATGTCTTGTGGGTATCGTTAATCCGTACGGACAAGACACCATGGTTCAAAACGCATGGATTCTCGGATTAATTGCAAAGTTTGACAATCATACAATGAAATTTTATCATTTGAATGTGTTTTAGGTCCTGTCAGTTTAAACACTCAAGCAATTTTAAACCATTTGAGCACACGAAGATGCGAAAGAGAACTCGATTCTGAACGTGCGGCTGTTTTCTGTGCGCACACACACAGAGTAGAGCAGAGCAGATGCATGTGAAATGTGAACACCGAATGCTGTTCTCTTCCGCGTCTGTTTGTGCCTGAACGGACACATAAATGCAAAAGATTATCAAAATGCACATACAACATCGAGTATCCCCATAACACAGTTGTTTATGGCTTAGGTTAACTAAACATTTGAGAAAGAAAAGCGGATGTGTAACAGTATTTTGGATCTGATCATTCAATCTTAAAGTGACAGCAGCCTAATATTCCTTCTATGTCATAATGTTAATCAAACAACAAAAGACAAAGAGAAAAATCACTTGTGGTTTTAACACAGATTAATTATATTTAATTTATTATATTTAAGTTAAGACTATGCAGTGTTATTTTACATTTGATTATTCAATTTCATTCTTTCCAAATATAGAGCTATTCAATTCATCTGGTGAATTTTTTTTCATATTGCAATATATATTGCAGAAAAACAAAATATCGCAACGTCAGTTTTTTCCAATATCGTGCAGCCCTAAAGAGTCTGTGACTGGATTATTATTGCAGTGATTATTGATCAAGATCTTGACCAAAAATTGCACCTCTTGATGGAAATCACATCACAACATTTATTTTCATCAAGAGGTGCATCAATCTTTGGTTAAGATCTTGTATTGACAATGTAAGAGGTGGGCACTCTGTAAAGTCTCCTCCAGCACATCCCAAAGACTTACAGTGAGGTTAAGGTCAGGACTCAGAGGTGCCAATTCATGTGTGAAAATGATTCTTCAAGCTCCCTTCCAACCATTCTTTCACAGTTTGAGCCTGATGAATCTTGACATTGTCATCCTGGAATATGACCATGATACATCTTCCTGCATGATTGTTTAAGAAATGAAAAGCTACACACTCCATCTTTTAGAGTTAAAAGAACCGTTGCCAACATATAACATGCTAGAAGCATAATAATCACTGCAATCCAAGGATTTTCCTGTTTAAATCCAAACAGCGACACAGCCAGGCAGTGTATGTTGGTGTTTCTGTAAAATCTAGGTTCTTCTTCCACAGGAAAACTGACCAAAGCTAAGAGACTGGTGGTGAATGAGGGCAGCTCTATTTCCAGTATCTCAGCCCGCTCATGGATCAGTCGAGAGGCACGGGATCCGTCGCTGCTCATCAACGCCTGTGTAAACAAACTACTGCTCTACAGGTTAGAATGCACTTACGGCGATCCAGATTGTCACTTTCTCTTGGCTAAGATGATAATTGATCAGATGGAACTGGTTTTGACAGGGTCGTGGATAATGAGGGCACTCTACAGCTGAAGAGGAGTTTCCCCATCCAACATGGATCCCAACCGCTGCACAGCATCTTCTGTCCGCTCATGTCCTTCAGACAGGGAGCCTGTGTTGGTAAGACCAGAATCATCGTCTGATCTGTGACCATTTAGCAACTGAAAATAGGGCCATTATAATTTCTGTTTGTTAAATTCTTTTCTTTGAATACTAAGCAATGCTCGAATTATGTGTGCTGTTCTAAATCCTAGTCATCATAGGCAAAAATGGCAATAAAAATAGTTTAATATAATTAAAAACTGACAATTTTACACAATATTTGTGTGCTATATACTAGTGTTTCTCAACTGGTGGGTCGCGGAGTGTGCAGTCAAAGAAACCATAACAAATGTAATCCTATGTTTTTCTGATGCAAGACTTTTATTGTGAAAGACGTACGTAAAAACTGTTGACACTTCTGTCAGACACAGTTTTTAAGTAAAGACTGCCTGAGAAAAAACACGTTGTCCTGATTCAGTATCTGCAGTCAGATGAGATGTTGTCCACTGTAAACCCGAATAAGTTGGCAAAACTCAAAATACATCAAATTTTTTAAGTTAAGAAATTCAAAGTTTAAGTAAGTAGAACTGGCAGATTTCAATACATTTTAATAGTTTTTAACTTGGAAATTTTTGAGTAAGTTAATTCATATATTAAACTTAAAGGTGCAGTGTGTAAATTTTAGCGGTATCTAGCGGTGAGGGTTGCGAATTGCAATATAGAGAAGTTACGGTGGCCAACACAGGACAAAAATGTCATCGTCTGAGACAGCAGAGAAAAGCCAGTCAAGCAAACACGCTCTGTAGAGCAGTTTGTCCATTTAGGGCTACTGTAGAAACATGTCAGTGCAAAATGGCAACTAAACATGTAAGGGGATAAAAATGGCTTATTCTAAGGTAATAAAAACATAACGGTCCATTATGTAAGGTCTTTATACACCACTGAAAACATGAAAATGGGTCAGGGGTGAAAAAGGTGAGAAGGATATTACCCCTGTAGGGGTGTCCGGGGGCATGCTCCCCCGTAAGAAAAATTTAAATATTCCATATTTTAAAGCATCAATCTGATGCATTTTGAGATGCTTTTTTTGCCAACCTGGGGAGAGCTGGAGAAACTTAACTTCAGCCATGAGTCAAAAATTATTATGGCCTCCTTACTAAGTATTATGAAGGGGGATCAAGCGGGAATCTTTATTGGTGTCGATTTTCAGTCTCTTTTTAATGATAGGCTTTACGCATCTGTCAATCATCCCCACTTGCTATTTGAGGGAAGAACCTAGCGCTATGATTGGTCGAACTCTTCTTCTTTTGCTGTTGCTTGATTTGAGGACTGCGCGTGCACAGAGGCGTCACCAGGTTTTTGCGTAGTTTAGAGTGACAAATCGTACCAGCGTACTTTGAAGTCAAAATGCGTATCCGCTACGCAAATTGCGTACAGTTTGGCAGGTCTGCTTATTGATAGAACGGTGGACCACTTTACCTTCTGCCTTGTCAGTCTCCTCACCTCAAAATCTACCTCCTCAAAAACGGTAGCGTAAGCTAATAATTTTCCACCGGAGCTTTAGCTAGCTGGCTAACATTGCGTTCTCTCCTGCTGTGTTCAATGACTCAATTCATCAAGCTGTAGCTAACGTTAGCCAGGGCCGGATTGGGACTCATTTTCAGCCCTGGAGTTTCATGCCTTAGACCGGCCCACTTTAATTCACGACTGACTATATTAAAATAATGTAATTAAAACCTCAGTATATAAGTCTGCAATAGTGCATGGTTCTCTACAGCCTTGTAAAAAAAGCTAAAATTTGATAGTTATTTTTATAGTTATAATAATGATTTGAAAATGTTAACCATTGACTAATTCTCTAGCCATCTAGTGGCTGTAGTTAAAAATTCATGTTATTTTAATTTTAATTTAATTAAGTGTTTGCTTTCCAGTAGATGGCAGTAATCGTCCACTAAACCAAGGCACATTTTTCATGTCTATCACTATGAATGAAATTTAGAAATGTAGATCTTTATTAAAGTGGATTTAACATTAAAAAAAAAAAAGTTACATGTTACAAAATCACATTTTACTGTCTGGTTATGTAAGCTAGTTGGAGAGAAAAATTAATATTGTTGGCCAATGTGTAATAGCATAGCAAGCAACATAACATAAGTGATTTTATTATGTGCCTACTATTATTACGATATGAGTAAGCTGCATACATGCCTTTATCTTTTGCATGTTTTCCCCTCTTCCTTTTTATTTATTTAGGTTACTTAAATCGGCCTCCGGTGGCTTAGACCTTTTGCCTTATCATAATTTAGCGTTGATTTAGAACTTGCTGATTGAGACGCAGGGTGAATCTCGCGCTCCCTTCTGGCACGCGCACCTGTTCGCAGTTCACTGAATATGAATACCCCCCCCCTCCGCTCCCCAAAATTTTTTCTCATCGAATCTACACGATTCACGTAGGTCACCTGTTTTGGTTTCAAAAAAGGCGAATTTCGCCGAAAGGTGAGGGATTTTCATGCCTGATCGTGGACTTTATACTGAGGTATTATCGCACCGTGAGATTTTGATATCGTTACATCCCTAAAACANAAAATATATGAAAGTTTAATTTTTATCATTACATTATGGAAAATAATGAACTTTATCACAATATGCTAATTTTTTGAGAAGGACCTGTATATCATTTTAGGAATTAGCTCTTTATGCCAGTGTAAGTAAATCCCTGCTCTTTCCTTCATGTAGTCACTGGCAGTGAGGACGCATGTGTCTACTTTTTCGACGTCGAACGCAACACTAAGGCCATCGTTAACAAGCTGCAGGGTCACAGCGTGCCCGTCCTGGATGTGAGCTTCAACTGTGACGAAAGCCTGCTTGCTTCCTCTGACGCCACCGGAATGGTGATCATCTGGAGACGGGAGCAGAAGTAATCACGGCAACTCCCAAGCTTTCGCTACCTTGGCAACAGCATCTTCCATGCAGGCTGGCTTGAATCACGTGCAATGAAAGTCCTACTGTAAATGTGTGATGATGTTTTGAATGAGTCTGAGCTAACTCATGTGGACCATGAAAGAAACTTGTGTTCTCTTATCTTTGTTTTAGGGCTGATATTTCTATTGTTGTTGTTCTGGGATGTGATGCTTGATTGCGACTATGTGCACTCCATCAGTGCTTTGGGGTCATAAATGTGTAACTTAAGAGAGGAGACGTTAATATAATACTTTGTTCACCTTTGTGCATTGTGTGTCTTTGTGAGTAAGTGTGTGAGAATGGGAACGTTTGAGACAGCAGGTAACTGAAGTTGTGTTCGCTTGCACAATAACATTACTGTATTTATGCCTTGTTGAACTCAATAAATTTAATCACACTAAGCTACATTTGGTCTCTTTGTTTTCCTTGGATTTATTCACATTTTGTTCGTTTTTTATGGTAACCTCGCATCAAAGGAGCTTTTGAAGCTAGGGAAGTTATAGGCATACATAAATCCTTTTTCGAACTAAAGGATTTGTTGTTTTGAGCACTATTGTGCATATTACCAGATAAAAGAGAACTTGTTGTTTTCAGTGCAAATTCAGCTTATATTTTCTAGTTTGAAATATGAATAGGCTTCCTCAAGTTGATGATTTTACATGCATTTCTTTGTTATTGATCTTTACCCTGTGCTAATGCTGGTGGCAATATTTTTAAAGAATCATACTTAAAATGTTGGCTATAATTTTTCTAATTATGATTTTTAGTAGAATATTTAAAGAAATCGACGGAACATTTGGTGACTTGTGCCTCGGAGACTTTTAAACCTCGTTGCCAATATATTAAGGCTTTTATTTTGAAATGAACATTTATTTTATATACATAAGCCCACTTTTTCCATATGCTTTTATTTTAAAAAGAATCAATTCTCTCACGGCAGCTACTTTCACACATTAACATGTGGGAGGAACTACATCCGGTTCTACAGTGGGTAAGCTAAAAGAGAAAAAAACGCAAATGGTATAAATATATATTGCCTATAATAATAATAATACATTTTAGGGGCCTTGAGCATTGATTACTTACTGTATAGTAAGAGGTAGACAGCTAGCAGACGTAAAGTAAAGAGCCCACTACATAAAACAGCTAACAAAATGAATAAATCTGGTTTATAGGTTTATTTTCTATTAATTCAGACACTGTAATTTTAAAGACAACTTATAAAGAGTTAAATTAGTTTATATTTTCATGCATGTGAATTAGCTAGCACCAGAGGTGTCGTCCGTCTGATAAAATAAGTCTCTTCTCTTGCATGAATATGCGTTATTTTAAAACTTGTACAGGATTCAATGGTTGTTTGTTATATAATCATAGTCTTCATATATATATATATATATACCTTAAAGAGTTAGTTCACCCAAAAATGATATTTCTGTCATTAATTACTCACCCTCATGTTGTTCCACACCCGTAAGACCTTCATTCATCTTCGGAACACAAATTAAGATATTTTTGATAAAATCCGAGAGTTTTTTTTTTATCCTCAATAGAACGAAATGACCACATTCAAGGTCCAGAAAGGTACTAAAGACATCGTTAAAACAGTCATGTGACTGCAGTGGTTCAGCGACGAGAATACTTTTTGTGTGCAAAAACAAAACAAAAATAACTTTATTCAACAAATTTGTCTCTCCCCTGTCATTCTCCTACGCTATTTACGTTGCAGCGCTTCCAGGTTCTACGTCAGAACGCCGACTCAGTATTGGCTAACGCCTGGTCACGTGAGCAGCACGACGCGTGTGATGCTGGCGCAGGAGCCAGACGATACTGAAGGCTGATTTATACTTCTGCGTCGGACCAACGTCGGAGCTTCTGCGCCGTAGTCTATGCGTCTGTGTTCATACTTCTGCGTTGTTGTTTGCGTCGACGTGCATGCAGACCACTAGTAGGCAGTGTCTGCGGTCATGTTGAGTATCGAAGAAGCAGCTTGTCATGTACGTCAGCAGTGATGGCGGCAAATAGACTTTTGTTGCAGTTTGACTGCATGTGTCCCTTGAAACAGCGTTTTTTAATTCCTATGGAAGTTGAAAACGCTCGCTCTTCTCTGCTTGCTCTGTGCCAGTTTTTTGACCTGAGGGAGGGGTTCTAGCAGACCAATCACAGCGCTTGCGGTCCGCGTAGAATTTACGTTGTTGTTACGTTTTTTGAAGAGGTGCACGTCAGGCTACACCATAGGCTACCCCTGCTACACACAGCGTATGCCGTAGCTATGGCGTACACTCGACGCAGAAATATAAATCAGCCTTGAGCCGGCGTTCGGACGTAAACATGGAAGCGGTGGACGAGACTGACAGCGGAGAGACGAATTTGTTGAATAAAGTCGTTATTTTTTTGGTTTTGCACACAAAATGTATTCTTGTCACTTCATAACATTAAAGGGTTAATTCACCCCAAAATAAAAATTCTGTCTTTAATTACTCGCCCTCATGCCGTTCCACACCCGTAAGACCTTCATTCATCTTCAGAACACAAATGAAGATATTTTTGATAAAATCCGATGGCTCAGTTGAGGCCTGCATTGACAGCAAGATAATTAACACTTTCAGATGCCCAGAAAAATACTAAAAATGTATTTAAAACAGTTCATGTGACTACAGTGGTTCAACCTTAATGTTATGAAGCGATGAGAATACTTTTTGCACGCCAAAAAAACAAAATAACGACTTTATTCAACAATATCTAGTGATGGACGGTTTGAAAACACTGCTTCGTGAAGCTTAACTAATCTTTTGTTTCGAATCAGTGGTTCGGAGTGCGTATCAAACTGACAAAGTCACGTGATTTCAGTAAACGAGGCTTCATTATGTCACAAGTGTTTCGAGATTTCAATGGTTCACCACTGGGGGGCGTGACTTTGGCAGTTTGATTCACGCTCCGAACCACTGATTCAGAACAAAAGATTCGTAAAGCTTCATGAAGCAGTGTTTAGTGCTAGACATTCTTGAATTAAGTCGTTATTTAGTTTTTTTTGCGCACAAAAAGTATTCTCGTCACTTCATAACATTAAGGTTGAACCACTGTAGTCACATGAACTGTTTTAAACATGTCTTTAGTAGCTTTCTGGGCATCGAAAGTGTTAATTACCTTTCAATGCAGGCCTCACTGAGCCATCGGATTTCATCAAAAATATCTTAATTTGTGTTCTGAAGATGAACGAAGGTCTTACGGGTTTTGAACGACATGAGTAATTAATGACAGAATTTTCATTTTTTGGCGAACTAACCTTTTAGTTTAATTGCCGCATAACTATTTGATAAATTTATTCGCCACAAACAAATACTGTTATTCAGTTTCCGAGCAAGATCTTCAGTGCATTATCTAATATTGTGTGTTTTATATTTTAATGAATGACGACATGATTTGTGTATGTTTTTTAGAATCTTGCATGAATTTGCACTGTTTTAAAGCGTGAAGAGGTCGTGGGACAAAGGGAACAGAATATGCCTTTCCTCCACGGCTTCAGGAGGATCGTGTACGAGTACCAGCCGCTGGTGGATGCTGTGATGTGCGTCCTGGGAACAGAAGGAGGAGAAAACCAGCGCAGGTCAGCATCACGACTGCAGACAGCAGACGATGACAGTATGCACTGCATTTTGATATGTTGCGTTTCATAGGCAAGATGATGAAGAAAGCATCTCACGGGCTCTTGCTGCGCTTCTGGATAGAGAGTCCCAGTCTCCCGTCTTCACGCAGGGAATCAGCTACTCCCTGTTTCGAGTGGCTGATCTGGGGTTGGTCAGCGCAGCAAAGGTGCTCTTGCGTTACGGAGCTGATCTCAACTTTGAAGGTGAGACGACATCATCATGATTTTGGGATTCTGATGAACCTCATGATCATCTTGACACTTGTTCTTGTTGTTCCAGACCCTGTGTCCTACTACAACCCCTTACACATCGCAGTGTTGAGGAACAAGCCAGACATGGTGCAGATGTTGATTACTCACGGAGCTGAAATCGACAAGAGGGACAGGGTGAGAACACGTGTCTTATAAAGTAGCATTTACCATTATATTCATGCAATGATGCTTTATTTTCTGCAATAGATTCATGAAAGCAGCCCTCTTGACCTGGCCAGCGAGGAGGCGGATAAGCTGCCGTGTTTGCGTGTGCTTCTGGATTTGGGTGCTGATGTGAATGCCAAAGACAAGAATGGTATTTTATTTAAATCATCTAGTGAAATAGAATGTTTGTGGTTTCTTAATGTATTCTCTGTGTTTATTGTGTTGCACATGCTTGCGCTTTTGCAGGGAAAACTGCTCTGCTTCATGCTCTGGCCAGCAGTGATGGACTCACAGTCAATAATGTGGACAATATAGAGATGCTTCTACAAAGAGGTGCTTCACTGGACACTTAAAACCTCAGTTCTGACATTTTCATTAATAGATGTTTTAAAATCTCAAATCTTAAACTGAAAGATTTTATATAGTTGTTCTTGTAATGTTGAAACAGTAATATTGTGAAATATTATTACAATTTAAAATTACTGTTTTCTATTTGAATATATTTTAAAATGTCATTTATTCCTGTGGATCAAAGCTGAATTTTCAGCATCATTACTCCAGTCTTCAGTGTCACATGATCCTTCAGAAATCATTCTAATATGATGATTTGCTGCTCAAGAAACATTTCTTATTGACGTTGTTGAAAACAGCTTAATATTTTTGTGGAAATCGTGATACATTTCTTCAGAATTCTTTGATTTAATAGAAAGTTTGAAAAAACATAAATTTGAAAAAATATGTATATATACACACACACACATGCATATATATTCAAATCATATTTATATTTTAGATAATATAATAATATGTATATTATAGGTCATATTTCACCTCAAAAAAATATATATACACACACATATGCACATGTATGTAAGTATATATATATGTTCAAATCTAAAATTATAAAAATATAAAACACAAATACACATATAAAACACATAAAATTAATAACATAATTACAAAAATTAAGTATAGTTTATGACATAACATTTTATATTCAAATCAAATTTATATTGTGGTGAAATATTACCCCAA
>RJVU01069905.1:2171118-2198512 GCA_003731715.1 Anabarilius grahami
ATCTGCTCATGTGATTGTCAATGGCCGTCTTGAGAAGTGATCAGATAAGGTGTGCAAAAGTCTTGGAAAACTGCTTAGAAAAAGGATGTGGATGAGGACATGAATGCTTTTTACAAGTTGAAATCTTGTAATTGTGGCAATTCTAGCATGGTGTGAGCACCTGAAGTGCTGACCGCGTCTGTGAGGGAGAACTGTAAAAGGATGCGCGCCAGAAAAATACAACCGCACAATGTCTCTAGTAATTTGCTTATGTAACTAATTTAGTGTTGATATATTTTTTACATTTTGTGTGCGATCACAAAAAAACAAGTATCCTGGGGATGTTGGAGGGGCACAAGAGAAATCTGGGGGGGCATTGCCCCCTCTAGCCCCCCCCTAGACCCGGCCCTGGGTGTAGAGGAGAGTTCATAGCAGTTCAAGTTTTGCCAGAGTCGATAACTGCCTCACCGCTTTTTGAAACATCTCGCGGCACGGAGAATAAACAAAAGAAACATCTGTAGTTGATTAGCAGTTCGTTCGTTTGTGTTAAATAAGGGATCTGGCGCTGGGATGTGTTGTTTTTGAAATCATGCCAAGTGTTCGTTGCCCCTGTTATCAGTGGCGCAACAGTGCCAATGTTGCCAGGTTTTCGCAACAAAACCCGCCCAATTGCTTTTCAAAACTAAAACTTGCGTTCCTTCCAGGGGGTAAAATCCGTGTTTTTGGTGGGGTTCCTGGTAAAATTCGCATTCCAGGGGATAAATATCATGTTGTTTGTGGTCGCTTCAACCCACAGACATGAAAGACAACCTGCGCAGGTCTACAGTCTAATGTACACAGGCTAATGTAAATACTCTCAAGGCTAACAGTATAAAGTGAGTGAAAGTGAAGTGACATGAGGCCAAGTATGGTGACCCATACTCGGAATTTGTGCTCTGCATTTAACCCATCCAAGTGGACACACACACAGCAGTGAACACACACACCGTGAACACACACCCAGAGCAGTGGGCAGCCATTGCTGCGGCGCCCGGGGAGCAGTTGGGGGTACGGTGCCTTGCTCAAGGGTCTCACCTCAGTCGTGGTATTGAGGGTGGGGAGAGCGCTGGACATTCACTCCCCTCACCGACAATCCCTGCCAGACCTGAGACTCGAACCCATGACCTTTGGGTTACAAGTCCAACTCTCTATCCATCAGGCCACGACTGCCCCAGTATATTGCATTATAGTAGATGTAAGGATGAAACTATCACATTAAACATGAATTTTATGTAAACACTAAGAAAACACTAGAATTTATTTTGAATTCCTGTGGTTGACATTTTCAAACCTTTTGAAAGCTATGGAGAGAAAGGCAAAGAGACGGAAAGCAGCATCTCCAGAACCCAGTTGTGTGTCTATGAAGAGTTCAGGCTCCATGTATCAACCTCCTGAATTCAGTGATGGATCGAAGTCCTTTGACCCCAGGTAAGACTAGGCACTGATTCTATAAATTGTTGCATTGTACAGGCCAAAAAGAACCTAAGTGAATGTGTTTACATTTCCTTTGCTGATTTTCATTTTTAGAAAGCAAATTACAGCAACACCTCCAGAACCCAGTTGTGTGTCTATGAAGAGTTCAGGCTCCATGTATCAACCCCCTGAATTCAGTGATGGATCAAAGTCCTTTGACCCCAGGTAAGACTACAGGTGCTGCTTCTGTAAAAAAGGTTTTACTATTACTATTTTAATACATTGGCACTGTAAAAAAAAAAAAAAATCATATTATTAATAAATGTTTTTACAGTATTAGAATTACAACTCCCCGCTACACTGCATCTGTTGATGTGCTCAAGGAGAGACACAAAATGAGCATGAAGAGCAAGTATGAGTGCTTATTTGAGGGAATTCAATTACAAGAGAATAAAACTCTCCTGAACCGGATTTACACACAGCTCTTCATCATAGAGGGAGAGAGTGAAGGGGTGAATGAGGAACATGAGATCTTTCAGATGGAGAAAAATTACAAGATGCTCCAAGACACTCCAATTAACTGCAATGACATCTTTAATCCTCTCCCAGGATGTGAGAAGCAGAGAAAAGACAAAATCAAGACCGTTCTTACTAGCGGTATCGCTGGAATTGGAAAAACGGTCTCTGTGCAGAAGTTCATTCTGGACTGGGCAGAGGGAACAGCCAATCAGGATGTAGATTTCCTGTTTGTGCTTCCATTTCGAGAGCTGAACTTGATTAATGATCTCCAGTACAGTCTTCACAGATTTCTGCTGGTCTTTCATCCTGAACTTAAGGATCTGGACTCAAAGATCTTTGAAGAGTATAAAGTTGTGTTGATCTTTGATGGTCTGGATGAAAGCAGAACGCAGATGTTTTCAGAAAATGAGACCGTTTCTGATGTGAATGAGTCTTCATCAGTGGGTGTGTTGATATCAAACCTCATCAGAGGAAACCTGCTTCCCGATGCTCTCATCTGGATCACCTCTAGACCAATAGCAGCCAGTATTATTCCTTCAGAATACATCAACCGTCTGACAGTGATTGAGGGATTCAATGATCTTCAGAAGGAGGAATATTTCAGGAAGAGTATCAGCGACGAGCATCAAGCCAGCAGAATCATCTCGCACATCAGAAGAGTAAGAAACCTCCACATCATGTGCCACATACCCGTCTTCTGCTGGATCTCAGCCACCGTGCTTCAAAACCTCCTGAAAAAAGATGGCAGTGCAGAAATCCCTCAAACTCTGACTGAGATGTACATCCACTTCCTGCTCACTCAGATGAACATGAGGAATCAGAAGTATGAAGAGACAAGTGGAAGAGATCCAGAGATACTTCAGCAGTCCAACAGAGAAGTGATTGTGAAACTTGCTGAACTGGCTTTCAAGCAGCTGAGGAAGGGCAATGTGATGTTCTACGAGGAGGACCTGACTGAGAGCGGCATAGACTTCACTGACGCCTCAGTGTATTCTGGGATTTGCACTGAGATCTTTAAGGAGGAATCTGTGATGCATCAGAGGAAAATCTACTGCTTCATACATTTGAGCTTTCAGGAGTTTCTTGCAACATTTTAAGTTTTTTACTGCTTTATAAATAACACCTCAGATGCTTTGAAAGTATTTGATTTGCTTCCAAATTTCTATAAAGGAGTGATAGACGTGGCTCTTGGGAGTGAGAATGGACACCTGGATCTCTTCCTGCGATTCCTGCTGGGCATCTCGCTGGAGTCCAATCAGAGACTCCTACAGGGTTTGCTGACACACACGGAGAAGAGCTCAGAGAGCATCGGGACAATCACAGCGTACATTAAAGACAAAATCAAACATGAACAGGGTCTCTCGAATGACAGCTCCATCAATCTTCTTCTCTGTCTGCTGGAGACGAATGATCAAACTCTGTCCAGCGAGATTCTGGAGTTTATAAAATCAAACAAAGACTCACAGAAAAAACTCTCTCCTGCTCACTGCTCAGCTATTGCCTACATGCTCCAGATGTCAGACGAGGTAATATGTATGTAGGTACTACAATCTTTAAGATAAATAATTATTTATTGTCTTAGTATATGGTCATAGTATATGGTCATGGATCTTACCATTGTTGGTATGTGATGGTGTTGCAATATGTACGGATGGATTACAATCTTTAAGATAATGAATTATTTTTGTTTTGTGGTTATATTTGTTGTGTGTGTGCATGTGTAGGTATGCTCACATATAGTGAAAATTACTCTCAATTTTTTATTTTTAATTTTTATTTTCTTTGGAGTTTGGTGACTATTTGGTTTGATGAAAGTTGTCCTTAAGGAAGCGGTTATGCTTGTGTGTCATGTTTTTGAATGAGAGATGGGGGTGGGATTAAATAAGTTTTCTTCTTCCCACTCCTTTTCGAGCTCATATAATATAATTTATTTATTGACATGATCGAAGAAACATGTACCATGTCTTGGATGCATGTAAATTTATTTTACTAATGTATTTTTTTATTTTTTATTTAATTGCTCGAAATAAATAAATAAAGAAAGAAAGAAAGAGGTGCTGGAGGAGCTTGACCTCAAGAAATACAACACATCAGATGAGGGCAGAAGGAGACTGGTACCGGCTGTGATGAACTGCAGAAAAGCTCTGTGAGTGTTTACATAGTCAAATATCAGTTTGGTTCATGTGAATTCTGTTATGTTTTTCAGTTGGCAATATAAAAACAATCAATTCGAAACCGCAAAAGTGAACTGCTGTTGATGAGGTATAATTTGCATCTTTTCATACTTCTGTTCATGATTATTAAAGTCAAAACACTGTAACTTTGGATTTTAAAATGCATTATGACCAATTTATCTCAATCCATTCTCTATCCAGTTTTTTTTTAAGTAGGGTCGCTAGACTGCTTGAACCAATATAATTTTCATACAGGGGTGCGTTTCCCAAAGCGAACTATGGTCGCAAGTTCTGTCTTTACCAATAGAGTTCAATGGGACTTACGACCTTAGTTAACCAACTAAGGTAGGGAAATGCACCCCAGATAGTTATGTTATTTATTATAAGGTCACCTACTAAGTTTTATTTCAGTATGTAAAAGAATTGCCAAGAGAAAGCTTCACTTCCTGCCTGGCATTCCAAAGGTCAAATTTGTTAGCAATATTGGAATATAAAAAATGGTCTGGTTAGATCTCAAGATCACCCAAGATCACCCATGAGCATTTCTTCAGGTTATTAATACACTATGTAGACTGAAAATTTCTAAATTTCTCAGTTCAAATATTTTTGATTTGTGATTTCATAAATCCTGCCACAATATCTATATAAGCTAAGGCTTTGAGTAAATTGAGTAGTTCAGTTCAACTAAGATGTTATTTGGGAAATTCTAACAACAAATTAAATGTTTGAAAGACTTCAGAATTGTATGATGAGCCTTGACTATTAGCTACCTGTTACAGATATCCAATACATCAACTGTTTTTCTCTGTTTCAGTCTTGCCTGCTGTAATATCACAGACCAGTGCTGTGAGATCGTGGTGTCAGCTCTACAATTATCAGATTCTCCGCTAAAAGAGCTGGACCTGAGTAACAATGACTTGCAGGATGCTGGTGTGGAGCTCCTCTGTACTGGACTGAAGAGTCCAAACTGTCAGCTGGAGATACTGAGGTAAGTAACTGACACTGTCATTATGACACACTATGATACTCTGCTGACCATAATCCTGTACAAAAGCATTTAAAGTGTGCTCTGCTTTGTGATATGTCTCTTGACCTGCAGAGGACAGCAGTGAGTTGTGTTATTTTAATACTCACAAATAACTTCTGACCTTCCGTTTGTTTAATGACCATTTTCCATCTTTTTCGAGTTCTTCTCTAAAACTGTGACTCTTGCTACCTAGTGGATCCACCAATAAGTGCAGTCATTTCCAGGCAAATGTGCAGATGATGTGTTCAATATGCATAAGGCTAAAAAATGTGGGTTGCATACTCTGTTTACATCATGCGTACTGTGCATGAGACATAACAGCAAACTGACATATTTTAAGCATAATTTTGGTTTTAGAATTTGGCTTTTGACTTTTTAGTAGGTTTCAATTATGATGAGCAATTCTTGCCTAAATAAATTAGTAATAAAGCCTGCAGTAATAACAGATACTTTTCTTTTATCATCATAACATAATCAATATACTAATGCAATTCTAATGCAACCAGGAAGCCCAGTCTGACTATTAGTTTTTCTTTATGTAGATTATCTGGCTGTATGGTGGCAGAGAAAGGCTGTCGTTATCTGGATTCGGTTCTCAGTTCAAACCTTTCACAATTGAGAGAGCTGGATCTCAGCTACAATCACCTAGGAGAAGCAGGAGTTAAGATGCTTTCAGATCACCTAGACAATCCAGACTGCAAACTGGAGAAACTCAAGTATGTTGGGTTTACATCTATTTGGAAGATAAATCAGGATTCCCAATAAAATTTAGTTGTAAAAGTTAATTTTGAAATCTCTACCCAATATATGATAAACCAGCTCTGTTTTTTATTGTTTTATTTATTGTTTTTTATTGGGAATGGTAAGGCTGAATGACTTACACTGATTTAATTTGGCCATAATAAAGAATGCTCATACTTGTATTTCAGTAAAATCATGAACGAGTGTGAGAAAAAGTGAATGAGCACTAGACCTACTACATACATTTTTTTCTGTATCATAGTTCAGGCCATTGTGGAGATTTCAGGATGACACCGGGACTACAAAAATGTAGGTTTTTCTTCTTTCACATGTACTCACACTTATAAACACATTAAATAACATATAAATATTAGTATGATCTATATCCTTACCTCCTTACCACACACCTGAAGCACATGCACAGAAACTGTCAAAATACCTGTCTTGGCATATATTTGAAGTGAATGCAAACAGTTGGGTGAAATTGTGTCAATATATTGCATCTGTGCATTTGGTCTTAAAGTGACAGCTGCCTTATTTACCTGCTGCTGTCTATTCTTACTGCTAAAGGTGCCCTAGAATCAAAAATTGAATTTACCTCCGCATAGTTGAATAACAAGAGTTCAGTACATGGAAATTACATACAGTGAGTCTCAAACACCATTGTTTCCTCCTTCTTGTGTAAATCTCATTTGTTTAAAAGACCTCAGAAGAACAGGCGAATCTCAACATAACACCGACTGTTACGTAACAGTCGGGATCATTAATATGTACGCCCCCAATATTTGCATATGCCAGCTCATGTTCAAGGCATTAGACAAGGGCAGAACGTCTGGATCTGTGCACAGCTGAATCATCAGACTAGGTAAGCAAGCAAGAACAATAGCAAAAAATGGCAGATGGAGCAATAATAACTGACATGATCCATGATTACATGATATTTTTAGTGATATTTGTAAATTGTCTTTCTAAATGTTTCGTTAGCATGTTGCTAATGTACTGTTAAATATGATTAAAGTTACCATCGTTTATTACTGTATTCACGGAGACAAGAGCCGTCGCTATTTTCATTTTTAAACACTTGCAGTCTGTATAATTCATAAACACATCTTCATTCTTTATAAATCTCTCCAACAGTGTAGCATTAGTCTGTTAGCCACGGAGCATAGCCTCAAACGCATTCAGAATTAAATGTAAACATCCAAATAAATACTATACTCACATGATCCGAAGCATGCATGCAGTATGCATGACGAATATTTTGTAAAGATCCATTTGAGGGTTATATTAACTGTGTGAACTTTGTTTATGCACTGTATTATAGTCGAGAGCTCGGGGGGGGGGATGGAGCGCGAGATTTAAAGGGGCCGCAGCCTGAATCGGTGCATAGTTAATGAATTAGTTAAAAAAATTAATAAAAAAAAATCTATGGGGTATTTTGAGCTGAAACTTCACAGACACATTCAGGGGACACCTTAGACTTATATTACATCTTGTGAAAGAATGTTCTAGGGCACCTTTAATCAAACAACAACAGAAAAAGAGAAAACCACTCACTGCTCTTGACTGAATAACTTTTGTAGCATATTTAATCTGCTGTGTTTATTTTTCCTATTGCTCATAATTTGGTTATTTCTTATTTTATTACTGTTTGTTTACTAAAATAATTGCTTAAAAAGTTTTGACTTATTGCTGTGGTATTGAAATGGTTATTCTCAAAGTTGAGTAGTTTGCATTACTCAGAATTACTCTAGGTTAGTTAACATTTCGATAGTGAAAGTTAAATGTCAAATATTAAAGCCCCGTTTACACTAGTGCGTTTTCGTTTTAAAATGCATAATTTTTGCTACGGTTACGCCTGTCGTTTACACTACACCGGTGTTTTCGAACTTCGAAAACTGAGACTTTCGAAAATGCTGCAGACCCCGTTTTAGTTTGAAAATGCTGGGGTTGCATTTCAGTATAAACGGACCAAAACAGATACTTTTGAAAACGATGGCATGGCTGCCCACGTTTGCTCTGCGTATCCTTGTCGACCGTGTAAACATTTACATGGAGACTGAACTGGAATCTTTGCTGGATTTGTTGTAATTTTTAGCAGCCATTGTGCAGTTAAACTCAGCATTTTTTTAATACTGCAGCTGCCTACATGTGCAAGAGGCAACTGTTTACACTTGTACGTGCATGCCTGAACAGTCAAGTGACATGCGTTTTCGGTCGTGTAGTGTAGACGGAGTTAGTTTCTGAAACGCTGTGGAAACGCCAGTGTAGAAGAGGATCGTTTTCATTTTAAAATGCTGTGTAAACGGGGCCTAAATGTTTAGCTTGCATTCTTTCACTGTTAAAACCGAAGCATCACACTGGAATTCATGTTTGGGTTCTGTGAACGGTAAAGCTGGATTGACTGACTATCTCAAACATTTTGACGTTGATGAGACATCCCCTTCAATATCTACGTTGGTTATGAACCTGTATCTATTGTTCTAATTTGTCCATTTAGATGCCTGTGATCTCACGCTGGATCCAAACACCGCATACACTCATCTCGTTCTGTCTGAGGGGAACAGAAAGGCGACACATCTGGAAGAAGAGCAGCCATATTCTTATCATCCTGAGAGATTTAAACTCCAGGAGCAGATTCTGTGTCAAGAAACTCTGTCTGAACGCTGTTACTGGGAGGTTGAATGGAGTGGGGGGGCTTATGTTGCAGTAACATATAAAGGAAAGAAAGGAGTGAGCGACTGTAGATTTGGATGGAATGAAAAGTCCTGGAGTCTTTTCTGTACTCCTGATGGATATAGTGCCTGGCACGCTAACAAGAAAACAGACGCAAATTTCCTATCAAAAAAACCCTTGAAAAGAGTAGCATTGTATTTGGACAGGCCGGCCGGCACTCTGTCCTTCTACAATGTCTCTGACACACACACGCTTGCGCACGTATATACATTCAACACCACCTTCACTGAACCGCTCTACGCTGGGTTTGCAGTTTATGGTACAGTGTTTCTGTCAAGGTGAACAGCCTCCTATTTTTAACAAGAGAGACAGCACATCGCTGTCTGTTTTCATCGACACAGTGATTACTAACCTGTAGTTTAATGTACTTACTTCATAGGAATATAGCAACAAAACCTAGTTTCAATAAATGGTATTTTTGGACTGTGGATGTACAATTCATACTACAACGTACTGCAAATATCCATTAATAGGCTGGGCTGTAGGGTGTTATTTATCCAGGAACAGTATATTTAAGTTCATGTGCATCCTTAACAGAAAAACTAAAAGGCAAATTTCATTAACTGCTGTTTATTCACTGCTGCAATGCACAGATGCAGCAAATAATTTTTAACAGAAAACGGCATTTTATAAATGTTCAGATTGTGAATCAAAATAAGATTATATGTCAGTGAACAAAAATAATGGGTAACACTTTATTTTAGGGTTTTTTAACTAGTTGCTTATTAGCATGCATATTACTAGAATACTGGCTATTTATTTGTACTTATTAAGCATATATTAATGCCTTATTCTGCATGACTTTATTCTACATTTTAATCCTACTCAATACCTACTTATATTAATAAGCAGTAAATTAGGAGTTTGAGGGAAAGGTCGTAGTTAATAGTTTATATGTGAAAGTGAAAGTGAAGTGACATGTGGCCAAGTATGGTGACCCATACTCGGAATTTGTGCTCTGCATTTAACCCATCCAAGTGCACACACACAGCAGTGAACACACACACCGTGAACACACACCCGGAGCAGTGGGCAGCCATTGCTGCGGCGCCCGGGGAGCAGTTGGGGGTACGGTGCCTTGCTCAAGGGTCTCACCTCAGTCGTGGTATTGAGGGTGGGGAGAGCGCTGGACATTCACTCCCCTCACCGACAATCCCTGCCGGACCTGAGACTCGAACCCATGACCTTTGGGTTACAAGTCCGAGTCTCTATCCATTAGGCCACGACTGTATTTCCTACACTAAAATGTTAGCAAATAATGGACATGCTTGTCACTATCTGTCTGTCTGTCTAAAAAGTTTGGGGTCAGTACGTTTTTTTTTTTTCTTTCTTTCTTTTGAAAGAAATTATTACTTTTATTTAGCACGAATGCATTAAATTGACCAAAATGGACAGTAAAGACATTTATATTCTTATAGATTTCTTTTTCAAATAAATGCTGTTCTTTTGAACATTCTATTCATCAAAAAAATCAGAAACAAAAATAATCACAGTATCCAAAAAAAAAAAAAAAAAAACTGTTTTCAACACTGATAATCAGTAATGCTTATTGAACAGCAAGTCAGCATTTTACACTAAAAATATTTTTTTAAAGATTTTTAATTAATAGTAAAATTTCATCAAATTTAATTGAATAATACTTACGTATTTTAATTGAATAATTAAGGATTGTTCAATTATTCATTTAAAAAAAGTTTTTATTTAAATAAATCAAATGTAAATGTCCCAGTTATACTTATTGTCACGTTTTTTTTTGTGGTTTTTTTTGTGGTTAAGTAAACATTGCTTAATATCAAAAAGAAAAAAAAAAAGAAATACAATTCTATTTTGTATTTTTACATTAACAATGTAATTATTGTTTTATTTAATACAATCAGGAAGGCTATAAATCTCAAGTTATTGTTTTAAGCAATTTTTACAGTTATTCCAAAATAATTACTAAAGACAATAACAATATAAACAAACTGTTTGTGAACTGATGTTCAGCTGTTCTTTTTAATTGAAAACTTATTTTCAGATCAGTCATCAATCTCAGTAAACACTGGTCACAGAGACGAAGATGTACCTTCAGTTTCACCAAGCTGACTGCTCATTAAAAAAAAACAAAGTCATCATGTGTTCAGGCCATTTCAAGTTCAATTTTGACGTGACAAAGCAGGGGTATCTAACTGGCTGAACTGTTTACTTTATTTTTTACTGTTTTACTTTTTATTTAGTCTTCCCATTAACTTCATTTTGCTCATTCAGACTGATTCATAAACACAGAACGTGCATGTAAAACAAGAGGCGGGATTTATCTTGTGAACCAATCATAAGCAAACACATCCAATCATAGAGCGATGAAGGCATTGCCTCCTCTCACGTGACTTTCCCTCATTCATTCTCAATTACCCCCCACCAAACCCACTGCACGCTTTAGGGTGTCTGTTATAACTCTATGGGCTAAGAGGAGGCATGAAAGTTGCAGACCCCCACTGTAACTTTACCTGTGGGTGTCACTGTTGGACAGGGTTACTTTGAAAAAAAGAGTGATTTAATACACTTTTTAATGTCACAATTTCTAATATTTGCATTGTTTCATTTTTGTAATATGGATTATTTCTCACTCATTCAATTTCTTTTGAGGAGGCACACACACACACACACACACACACATATATATATATATATATAAAATCAGGGGTGTTTCCTGGGTGAATGAATGGGGGAAAGTCACGTGAGAGGAGGCAATGCTTCCATCGCTCTATGATTTTATACAACAGTTCAATAACCAAGATGTTAATATCGTGAGTTGCATTTAGTCAAAATTGTCTTGTTTTGCTTTATTTTGCCAAAGAAAATAGTTCTAAGAAACCACAGCAGAGTGGTATACCAAGACCGACAATTAATTCATATTAATATAAATGAGAGTAGAACAAGCAATATGCTAGAATACATCCTATCACTGTCTAGAAACTCCTGTTGCCATAGGAACAGCCAATGACCTGAGACTTGGTTGTTTAGAACTGCACATGTGCATTGGCTGAAATATAAGCCTTTTTTATGCTATTGGAGCATAAGAAACAATTAACGGGACAGTTTGTCAGAATTTGTTGCTGATTTGAAAAATGTTATTTAAATTTGATTGAATATAAAAAGTTTTTTTGTCTTTGTTCACTGTATTTTTTTTTCAGATTTATTAGTATGTTTTATTTGTGTAACAATGTTTTTGTTTCTTGATTTAATAACACTTGTTGAATTTGTTTCTGACTGAGCTTAGACATTACAAAAGTTCAATAAACTCATTTTTAAACATCATTTCATCTTCTGCCTACTGCATCTGCCTTTTGGCTGAAATATTGTTTTTAAGGAACCAGTTCTGACACATTCTTATTGTTTTAGGTTATTGTTGGTTTGATCAGTTTTCAGATTCTTCCACTACTCTGCATTATTTCACAGCAATGCAAATGTGACTACTATTATTTCACAATACCTTCAACCACCACTAGAGAGAAGCATTTACTTGTGTAAGTCCTTCTGTTAAGGGTTTTTATCCAGTTTGTTTGGAAGATTTGCCTTTAGGGCTCCTGCTGACTGAGATTTTAGTGGCTTGTGCAGCTGAATATACAGAGTTGCACAAAGCCTTTCCTTCACGCCAGTTCCATTTTAAGATGGCAAAAGTGAAAATATTATGCAGATTTCTCATCTCACTACTAGAGACAGTTTAAATGCAAGGAGAACTGATGAGAACTAATACAAAAGGAACAATTTAACGGCCCGTATCTCCTGTTAGAATTGTATTTTTCCTCTGAAAACTCTTGAAAGCTTTGTCCTCATTGCCCTTTTTGCTGTGATCTCTCTTTCATCCTCTCTCTCTCTTGCATTGCATTGCCAATCCATTTCTGTAATTCCTCCTCCACTCCCGAGAACCCATCCCAGCCCTGACTGGAAGGTAATCGATTCATGCTGTCAGTAAAAAGCTCTGCGTCAGAGTCTCTCCGCCTGCTATAAAAAGCCCTGCCAGTGCCGCTACATCCTCACAGACCTCTCTCTCTCTCTCTCTCTCTCTCTCCACAGCAGCAGCAGCAGCAGCAGCAGCACTGCAGAAACCATCTCTGCTCTCTTCTCTCTTCAACAACCATGTGCTCAATGAGTTACAATCCTTATCTCCCGTCTGTGCAGCGGAGGCGGGTGGTGGTGCGTAGCGGGACGCCCTTCGGCAGTCGCTCTCGATCCGTCTACTCGACCTATTCGTCCCCGTCCCGGGCGTCGGTTCTCTCCTCCTCTGCAGGTCTGCAGCGTTCTGCGGCATCGGCAGAGCTGGACCTGAGCCAGGCCACTCAGCTGAGCTCGGAGTTCAAAGTGGTGCGGAAGCAGGAGAGGGCCCAACTTCAGGACCTCAACGACCGCTTTGCCAGCTTCATTGACCGCGTGCATGGCCTGGAGCTCCAGAACCGTTCCCTGGAGGCAGAGCTGCTCCTGCTGCGCCAGAGGCACTGCGAACCCTCCCGTCTCAGAGGTCTGTATGAGCAAGAGGCGAGGGAACTCCGTGCGGCGGTAGACGAGGCCCGTAGGGAGCGCCAAGCGGCTCAAGAAAGGCGGGACCGACTGGAAGAGGCACTCAAGGCCTTGCAGAGTCGCTACGAAGAAGAAGTCCTGGCCCGTGAGGAAACCGAAGGCCGGCTGGTGGACACCAGGAAGGGGGCGGACGATGCGGCGTTGTCCCGGTCTGAGCTCGAAAAAAGAGCCGACACTCTACTGGATGAGCTGGACTTCCTCAAGAGGCTCCACGAAAGCGAGATCGCCGAGCTCCAAGCCCAGGTGCAGTACAGCGCCCAGGTGTCAGTGGAGATGGAAGTGGCCAAACCGGACCTCTCTGTAGCTCTCCGAGACATCCGAGGTCAGTATGAGCGCCTGGCTCAGCAGAACATCCAGGCCGCAGAGGAGTGGTTCCGTGGGAAGGTGAGCACCATTACGGAGGACACGGCCAAACACACGGAGAACGTCCGTACCGCTAAAGACGAGGCTGGCGAGTACCGTCGCCTGCTGAAAGCTCGAGACCTGGAGATCGAAGCATGCCAGGGCCTCAACCAAGCTCTGGAGAGACAATTGCAAGAGGTCGAGGAGAAACAGAGCACAGAGATCGCTGATCTACAGGTCAGAATGATAACTACATGTCATCAATTTACAATTATGCATTTGGCATTAAAGCGACTTACATTGCACACATTTGATTAGTTCTTGCTATCCCTGGGAACTGAACCTATGACCTTGGGTTTGCTAGTGCAATTATCTACTGTTTGAGCTATGTGGCAAAAATCTAAACTTTTGTCTTTGATTTCTGTCTGGACAGGATACCCTCGGTGACTTGGAGAATGAACTAAGGACCATGAAGAGTGAAATGGGCCGTTACCTAAAAGAATATCAAGACCTTCTCAATGTGAAAATGGCCTTGGACATTGAGATAGCTGCTTATAGGTTAGTAATGTCAACAGTTTTGCTTCATTGCATTTGATATGTATAACCTATATGACATTGTTTACATTCGATCCCCCCAATCTTGAATATTATCAAATATAAAGTCCATTTACATTCCAACAGGAAACTTCTAGAAGGAGAAGAAACCCGCTTCAACGTGGGCGGTATTGGTGGTATCTCCAGTGTGTTTTCCCCCTCCATCGCTGCCACTCCTTCTTTCGGCCGTCCCGTGTTTTCTGTGCAGGCTAGTCTGAGCTCTGGCGCCCCCTATCTTCTGGGAAGCAGATTGATGAGCTACTCTGCCACTGCGGATGAGATTGTAGAAGCCAGTCAGGCGCAGGAGGCCGGGGCAAGTCCGGAGAAAGAAGAGGAGGAGGAGGAAGAGGTAGAGAAGGAGGAGGAGGAGGAAGAGGGTGAGAAGGAGGAGAAAGAAGAGGGTGAGAAGGAGGAGGAAGAGGAAGAAGAGGGTGAGAAGGAGGAGGAGGAAGAAGAGAAAGAGGAAAAAGTAGAGGGTGAGGATCATTTGTTTTATATATAATTTGTTTTATATAAAAATTCCTAATATTTATGTTTTGACACATTGGTGCATATACAGTAAAAGAAAATTATTAATATTATTTTCCCTATATTTTTCCCCATTATAGTGAAAAAAAGTTTTATTGAATTTAGTTTTATTACATGAACATTTTGAACCTAAAATGTTTGTTGATTAAAATGTGTGTGTGTGTGTGTGTGTGTGTATATATATATATATACATATATACACACACACACACACACACACAGAGAGAGAGAGATATATAGTTATATAACTCTAATTATAAAAATGACAAATATATTACTGCTGAAAATTACAATAAACTATGAATATTCAATAGAAATGAAAGTGATAATATTACAAATTTTATTTCAGGCTACAAGTTAAAATACTTATGTCTCAACTTCTTTCAATATGTAAATATTTTTTGATACTTTGGAATGTTCAAACCCTCAAGATTAACATTTTAAATAAAAAAGCTTTTATTTTGACAGAATTCTGGTGAAATGATGTAATATTTTATTTCATTTCAAGTAACAAAAATAAACTATAATGACCCTGGTCCTGAGTCAAACTGAATCCAATTTGGATTCAAATCAATGAAAAATGCATAACTATAAAGGTAAATTCCCTCCGAGGGGAGATGAGAAATCTCTGACCTGACATAAAGGAAAGACACTTTTGTTATTCCACTAAACATTCACTGTTATTGGCAGATATTGGCAAAAGCCTGAATATAATTTTTGTAGCACCCAGTAGTGACATTTGTACTCTGTTGTCTCTTTTACAGGTGAAGAGGAAGAAGGTGAGGATAAGGGAGAAACGGAAGAGGAGGAAGGAAAAGAGGAAGAAGGAGCAGAGGGTGATAAAGAAGAAGGTGAAGGTGAAGAGGAAGAGAAGGATGATGCTGGAAAAGAAGATGAGAAAAAGAAAGGAGACGACAAGAAAGAAAGTAAAGCTGAGAAAGACAAGCCAAAAGAGAAGTAAACACACCTGACCAAACCCCCTGGTGCTAGCTGGAGGTGATCAAACCTCGCGCGTTCATCTCACTCCTGCAGACGTCTCAACAACAAGTGCACTGTGTCCTGCTGCTCGATTTCAAATTCAGTTCCAATTAATAGCAATGTGTGCAAACGAGAATAATAAATGCAACCTAGAGATCGCCTAAAGCCAGAGTAGCCTATGCATGAACACATGCCTTACGTTTGCGCTTGGCAGGGAAGTTGTGATTGCAGGTTCTTTGTGTTGGTTTAATTGTTGTTTATTTATTAAAATGCTATTCTTTGAGCATTGTGTCAGTTTGCCTTCAGCATTAATCACACTATCAACTGCCTATGATAACACAAGTGTGCTTAGTATTGAAAATGCCTTATACCAGATCCTCAAAGAAAGGCTTATTGCCTATCAATAAAATCTTGACAAACCTCCTTAACCTAGTGCGTTACTCTGTGGTGTTGTTTTTATGCTTATGCTAACTGTGCTGTACACTGTAGAAATATATGTAGAGTATAGTATATGCTATTCTACGACCGACTAAATGTAGCCATCAACTCCAGAGCTGTGCATTGATTATTTATTCATGACAGCTGTAATCAATATAATGCAAGAAACCTCAGCTAAAGTGATTCACTAGAGTGATGTCATGTGACTATTTTGTGCCCATTCAGCACTGCAGAATCCAGGCAAAGCACAGCTTCTGGTTCCCATGCACATATATATACGAGGTGAGTGTTGCATAGTGGTTAAAATCTGGGCTGCTAACAGGGAAGTTTTAAGTTTGAATCCACTGTGCACTGTGAATCGTCACTGGTCTCACGATTCAATTTGATTATCATGTCAATGATTCGATTTGATTGTGTTGCATCCTCAATTTTCCATATTAGTGCACATGGCTACATTTTTGTCAATGAATACAAGCAGTCAGATAGCCTATATGAACTCAATTCACATTTATTTTTATAGCGCTTTTCTTGATACATGTCGTTTCAAAGCAGCTTTACAGAGAATGCATGTCAACATTACAATTTAGAGAATCTGGTATCAGAGGTGACTGTCCAATATATGTGGTTTCAGAAATGTGCATATAATCATGCAGTTAGCTAACAAAGTAATAATTTAGGCAATTTAAAGGGATAGTTCACCCAAAAATGAAAATTTGATGTTTATCTGCTTACCCCCAGCGCATCCAAGATGTAGGTGACTTTGTTTCTTCAGTAGAACACAAATGATGATTTTTAACTGCAACCGCTGCCGTCTGTCAGTCAAATAATGCGAGTGAATGGGAACTCGAACAATAAGAGTCGCGCTTATACTTCAATGAGTGCTAAAGACATCACTGCCGTTGTCAGAGCGCGATCAGACCTCACTAAGCGAGTGCTGAACGCAGTTGGACATAGTGGTGTTTTAGAGGTAAAAAATGATATAAATACTGTTCGGTTTCTCGCACAAACCGATCATTTCGTGTCTTAGGACATCAATGTGTCGTCACGAGCCGCAGGGTTTAATTTGGATTTGTCTATCCAAGTTTTTTCGACTCTTATTAATAGAGTTCCCATTGACATGCATTATACGGCTGACATACGGCAACGGTTGGAGTTAAAAATCATAATTTGTGTTCTGCTGAAGAAACAAAGTCATCTACATCTGGGATGCGCTGGGGGTAAGCAGATAAACATCAAATTTTCATTTTTGGGTGAACTATCCCTTTAATTTACAATCACTGTTAGCAGTTTAATTGAAGGTAGAAGCAATGAGCTCCTGGGAATAATGAATTGCATATTAACAATAATTAGGATATATAGAAATTTGGGAATATGCATGAACTCCCTTTTTATTTGATCTACTCCAAGAAAGTACACTTCCTATATGTAGCAAACATCAAACAAAACTGAAGTCTGAACACAGCATATGACAGGAGCATTTACAAGTAATAAACACTAGTAAATACTAAAAGTGCATGAAAATGTCAAGTAGTGTGCTTTGAAGGATTAGATCACTTTCAAATGAAAATTACTCCAAGCTTTACTCACCCTCAAGCCATCGGTGTATATGACTTTCTTCTTTCTGATGAACACATTTGGAGACATATTAATAAATATCCTGACACATCCGAGCTTTATGATGGCAGTGAGCGGGATCAACGAGTATGAGCTGAAGAAAGTGTCTCCATCCACATCCATCCATCATAAACATACTCCACACGGCTCCGGGGGGTTAATAAAGGCCTTCTGAAGCGAAGCGATGCATTTGTGTAAAAAAAAAAAATCCATATTTAACCAGTTATTAAGTAAAATAAGGAACGCCTTCCGTGTTCAACGTACGAAGAAAGTGTATAACTCTCGCAGTTCACAAAGCTTATGCTATGTCCGCCTTCCCTATTCAACTTACGGAAAAAGTGTAACTGACGCAACGCCAGTTCCGTTTTTTTCGTAACTTCATAACTGGTTAAATATGGATTTTTTTTTTTTTTTTTACACAAACACATCACTTTGCTTCAGAAGGCCATTATTAACCCCCCGGAGCGGAATGTGGAATATGTTTATGATGGATGGATGTGGATGGAGGCACTTTCTTTGGCTCATACTCATGACCCCTGTTTCACTGCCGTTATAAAGCTCGGATGCGTCAGGATATATTTAATAAAATATATCTCCGATTGTGTTCATCAGAAAGAAGAATGTCATATAGGATGGCTTGAGGGTGAGTAAAGCTTGGGCTAATTTTCATTTGAAAGTGAACTGATCCTTTAAGTTACAATAACGCTCTCACACATACTCGAACGCACGCTGCAAATGTTAAACTAGTGGGTGCATTTTATTTTTTATTACTGGCTTTTGTGTTGCGCGTATACCCCGATTCGACGAATGACGTCAGAGAAACGTCAGTAGGCTATAATCGATTATGGTTTATTAATTTACTGCATCGATGCAGAATCGTCCACGTCCGCAACGCGATGCACCGTAGAAACGATTTCAACATCCCCTAGGCTAGCACTAGTGTGTTGGATAAGTGCTCTGTCACTCCAGATGTGATCCTCAGCCAGACCCGGTGGTCAGCACAAATCTGTATTGATTTATCATTTGAATTGAAAAAGTAGTGTTTTTAGCATGCAAATCCAATTACTGCTCCCTCAGCGACATCCTTCGCTCAAATTCAGTTACCTGATCAGCCAGAGGACTCGACTCGAGCTCTAACACGCCAGTGCAGCACATGTTCTCCATTGTCCTAATTGAGATCTACACGCTCACGTCTAGTCACACTAATGGAGGGGTATAGAGAGTGAAAAAAAATTTGATTAATGTCCATGCCATGATGAAACGTTTGTGAGGTTAGTCGTGCTGTTGACATTCTTTCCATTTGCTCGGGTGGAAAAAAGGAAGGTTTTATTGCCAACTATTAATCTTAGTTTACATGTAAAGGACTTTATCTTGTAGTGGAAGGATAACACTTAATAAATAGTTTTAGTTCAACTCTGTGATGTTAATATTTTTATTATCTAGGAAACATTTCATGAAAGCAATTAGATACTAGATATACAATTATATATGAAATATTGCGAAAAAATAAAGCGGTTGCAATGGTGACTTTGCTGTGCATTGTGTCTAACAAGGCTCTTTATCAATGACTTCAATCACAATAAACATTTTATTGGTTAATGTATCATTTAGGGTTACATGTGAATTTTCCACACTGAAATTATATTGATTTTTGTTATTGGATCATTGACGAATAAGGTTTTTAAAAGTGCAAAAAAACATAATGGAGATAGAATTAATTTAGAAGTTTTATTAAGTGTTAATAATGAGATTGTGGTTTTTATAATCAATTAAAACTGCTTTTGTCATTTTATACAAGATGGACAAAATGTGTCACCAAAAAAATTTCGGTTTAACCGAATGACACTTTTGGTTATACCGAATGACGATATTTTCAAACAATGCTAACAGGTTGATATCTAGCTAGCTAGCAAAAGGACAATCAAACATTTTATATTTAGTACAAATTTTTAAAATATTACAACATTTTCCATGTTTTATAGCGGTTGTACCGAATGACCTGATGTTTTGGGACATGAGTATGAGCAAGTGAAAATATGAATTTTTCAAATAGTTAAGAGAGAGTTAGTTACTCATGACCATGTGGTCCTTTGCAGGTGTCTGAATGATGTCACATCCTGTCACATGATACTGACCACATGACTTGATCCAAAATGGTCCCTTTATATTGGTTACTCCGAATGACATCAATGAAATGTTGATGTATGATGTTATAAAATCATGCCAGAATAAAAAATATATACATTTATTACATTTTAAGATATTTTAATCACAAATGAAATGGCTGTATTTGCCTTTAGACGGTTAAACCGAATGACCTTTTGACGCTTCAAAATTTTTAAAATACCTTTATATGTAGCAAAATATAATTAAAACCTTTTGGATTCAATAAAAGAGATCTAGTTGTACTACCTTACATACTTTGGATGTATATCCATATCTTTGTTTTTTTAATTATTATTAAGGCCTTTGGACAAAAAAATGACCCGTCATGTCATTGACCCTGTTATATTTGTATTATATATGTGTCTGATTTGCAATTTCCAACCTATTTTGGGTTCATTTTAAGCCAGCCATATAGTCAATTTTTAAACAATAGTTGAGTTAAATAAAACTGCCCAGCATGTTGGGTTGTTTTTAAGCCAGAATTTTTTAGGGAATAGCATAAACACAAACACAGGAGCTTTGTAAGGACTTGATGAGCCTTTATTGATTGATGTGATATTGCAAAGAGCAGCACCTTTAGCTTTCACAGTATCATTGTTAACAGCTTTCATGTTTACGTTAACAAACCGACTCTTATCATTGATTCAATGCATTATGTCTTAAGGCAAGAAGTATACTAGATGAAATGGAGTTTCCGCTCAGAGTGAACCTGCGAATGATGATATTGAAGTAGCACCAATATTGCCAAACAGCTGCTGGAGATATCTCTCGTTAACAGAGACGGTTCAAGTCATTAGCAGCATAGTGTACTTGCACTTTAATTCAAACGCGCTATAGTTTCTGTTTCAGACGCAACAGCTCAGCATGGCACGTCCCCCCAAACCACACATGCAAGTCAATCATAAACACGCATGCAATTATTTCTGCTGCATTTTGCATCGAATAGAATTATTTCTAACAATTGATTATAACTAATTTCCTGTCAAGGTCACTTGCATCATTCTTTTCCTTTGATTTCCTTCTTTGCTTCCGGAGCGACTTTCTCCACCTTTTTGGTGACTTTCTTTTTCTCCTGAGGCTTTTCCTCTGGCTTCTTCTCTTTCTCAGTGTCTGCTTTGGTCTGCTTGTCTCCGTTGGTGATAGTCTCCACCGTTCTGGTTTGGACCTCTTCTTTCGGACTGGCTTCCTCTTTGGCTGGGTCACCACCGTTTGGAATGACTTCTTCTTTTTCTTCATCCGCTGGGCTTTCTGGTTTCTCTTTTTCTTCACTTACGGGGGATTTCTTTTCTTCTTCCTCTGTATCACTTTTTTTGTCGCTCTTCTCTGAATCAGCCTTGGTTTCCTCTCCTCCAGACTCTTCTTTCTGCTCTTCATCTCCTTCGGATTTGGTCTCCTCCTTTTCATCAGCTTCTTCCTTCTTCTCCTCATCATCTTTGGCTTGTTCTTTACCTTCCGCCTCTTGTTCTTCTTCATCTTCCTTTCCTTCTTCATCTTTATCACTGCCTTCTTTCTCTGCTGTTGGCGATTTGTCTTCGCAGAGTTCAGTTTCCTCGATCACTTCCGCTTGTTCCTCTTCCTCCACGGCCTCTTCTTCCTCTTCCTCTTCCTCCTCAGCAGCCTCTCCTTCTTCTGCTGTTTCTTCCTCATCTCCTCCTTCCTCTTCTTCGCCCTCAGGAGCGGCGGAACTCACTTTGGCCTGACTGGCGGCAACAATCTCTTCCTCCTCTTCCTTCTTTTCCTCCTCTTCACCCTCACCAGCTTCTTCCGCCACCTCTTTTGCCAGCTCTGCCAGATCATCATCAATGTCACGCTCTGCTTTAGTCTCCTCAATGATCTCCTCCACTATTTTATGTTTGACCTTAGAGGATTTGGGCTGGCTGTAGACAAACGCAGCGCTTGGAATGCTTCCAGAGATGGTACGGAAGCGTGTCTCCTCGCCCTCCAGTAGTTTCCTACGTTTAAAAGAGAAAAATTTGTCATAAATCAAACAAATGACATGCAGAAGTGCAAAAAAAGGGAAAAACTCTACCTGTAAGCTGCTATTTCAGCATCCAGTGCCATCTTGACATTGAGCAGATCCTGATATTCCCGAAGATGACGAGACATTTCCCATTTTGTTCCTTTTAGATCATTTTCCAATTGGTGAATCATTTCCTGTTAAAGCAGATGCAGTAAATTAATTAGTTTCCACTTGAAGAAATCAGTCAGTATTGACAAAAAAAATCTGTTCCCTTATAGAAACAACTACATTTAAATGTATAAAAGTTCTCATTTGGTGGCAAATGTTCTCATAGTACCCAAAGTAGCATTTGTTTTAAGATTTGTTTTTATAATGTATACCAGATTTGCCAGAAACTATCACAACAAACCACTAAAACGAAGTGCTGCAGCACTAGTAAAAAAGTACGCGCATTGCACGCTGCGCACAATTACGCGCGCAGTGCGCAACCACCTGTGAAGTAATGGCTGCGTTTCAAAACCTAGTAAGCAGCATTTTTGGCCATCACGTGTGCTTTCTGTTTTGCAACACAGCCATGTGCATTTGCTTCCACTGAAGACATTATAGAATCAAGAAATAAATAAACCCTAAAAACAAAACCCAAAACCCTCGTTCATATCATGAAAAAAGCCATTTTATCACAGGTGGTTTGCGCACTGCGTGCGTATTTACGCGCAACGGTGCAGTGTGCATAACATTACAGCTACTAGGGCTGCGGCATTTGATCTGATATAAATTATAAAACGCATTTTTATTAATTTTATATCAATATATTTTTGTATTAGCCTACCCTTTCTTATTGAATTAAACGTATAATGTATTCGCTTTTGATGAACTGACCTGGTAACTGGCAACATCGGTGTTGTGGCGGTCTTCGATATCATGCAACTGCCTTTCCAGTGAATCTTTGGTGCCTCGAAGAGCCTCCAGCTCAATGTTCTTGGCTTGGATCTGACGGCGGTAGTCACCGATCTCGTCCCGTATGGACTTTATAGCATCCTTGTTCTGTTCCGCGGCGTCCGTCAGCATGGCGTAGCGGCACTTGAACACCTCTTCAGCCTGCTGGAGGTTCTTGGAGGAGAGCCCGTCCAGTTGAGCGCGGATCTCCCGGAGCGCGGAGGTGATGTCGGTCTTCTGGAGGTCCCTCATCTCCACCACCGGCACCTGCGCGGCTTGAAGCTGAGCCAGAAGCTCGCTGATCTCCTCCTCGTGGTTCTGCCGCAAGAAGTCCATTTCGTCCACGAGCGCTTGGACTTTCCTCTCCAGCTCCAGCTTCATCAGAACCGAGTCGTCCTTCTCTTTCTTCATGCCTCGGATCGCAGACTCCATGTGCTCTCTGAGCCTGGATTCATCTTCGTAGCGCTCTCGGATCCGCTGGAGATCCTCGTCCATGTGGTCTGTGTCCAGCATGATCTGCGCCTTCTCCTTGTGCAGCTGCTCCAGGGCGCAGCGCAGGTCTTGGAGCTCGCGGTCGTACGAGTCGCTCTGCAGGGACTGCGACACCTTCTGCTGCTTTAGCGCTTGGATCTCAGCCTCGAGCTGCCTGTTTTGCTCCTCGAGGAAGCGAACCTTGTCGATGTAGCTGGCGAAGCGGTCGTTGAGCCCCTGGAGCTGCTCCTTCTCGTTGTTGCGCACCGGGTCTCCGTTGAGCGCCGCGCTCAACTCGAACCCTTCCGGAGACGCGAGTACGGACGCAGCCCTTGATGAAGCCACATTTGTGGTTCTTTTGTAAGACAGAGGACTGCTTTTAGTCCACGAGCGCATAGTGGATGTCGGCTGGCGGATAGTCCGTGTCTCCAGAGCCCTTCGGCGCGAGGTCACTATCATGTCCATGGTGAAGGTGTTTGTGAATTGGTGCGGTGGTGAGGACATGGCTGAGTTCTCTCCTGTTGTATTTATACGCGCGCTTACTTTGTCAACGAGGCAGGAGCGCCACCCTCCCCTCGGAAAATCGATGAAGATGGAGGAGGACTTTGGGTCGTTGGGTTGTTCAGCAGTTCACCTCAATGGTCGAAGTCTTTTAAAATTGTATAAACGGTGAAGTCAAGAGGCTGTGACTCTCTGCAGCACGTTTAATGCACTTATTGCATATTTTGTACTTGTTCACTAACTTATTCTTAATGCGTTGCATAGACTCTATCTATCTATCTATCTATCTATCTATCTATCTATCTATCTATCTATCTATCTATCTATCTATCTATCTATCTATCTATCTATCTATCTATCTTCTAATCTTTTTCTGAGCATAGTATAGTTTATGTGAAATATATCTGAGCATATAGTTTATATGAAAATAAATGACAACAAACTGTTGTTTTCAGTAAAAAAATATATTTATTTGTTCCATCAGTATTCAATAAAAATAAATATATTTTTCAATCCTCATGCACAACTTGCTTGTAACCTCATTCTAACTTATGGCATGTTTACTGTGTCATTTGGAGCAAACCACCAAGTCAAATTCCTTGTATAAATGCATCTTTCTAGGCCAATAAACTTGAATTTTGCTTCAAATTCAGTAATATCTTGTTATTTTTATGCATGCAAACTTAAGCAAAGTCAAGTTTATTACACTTGCAGAGGAATGCAAAAATTATTTTTTTCAACACGCTTAAAAAGTTTATGAATATATAAGGAAATTTTAGATGCTGTAACTGGTCACTGTTCCTGTTTCTAGTTTAAATAATTATGTGTGACAGTACAGATATTCCATGTATAGTCTCTGTATTAATTTGCAGTAAAAAAAATGCATACATAATAATTATATATATATATGAGGGACATGAAAGCACTGCTTTAATACACACAAACTAGACACAAAATAAAGTATAAACTGCACTTCTATCAAAATTAAATTAACATAAAAGACATCTAAAATCTTTTTACAAAAGCTTTCTAAATATATATATATATATATATGACCCTGGAACACAAAACCAGTCATAAGTAGCATGGGTATATTTGTAGCAATAGCCAAAAATACATTGTATGGGTCAAAATTATAATTTTTTCTTTTATGCCAAAAATCATTACACTCTAAAAAATGCTGGGTTAAAAAAACCCAAGCTGGGTAAAATATGGACAAACCCAGCAGGTTGGGTTAAAAGGCACCTATTATGCCCTCTTTCACATGATGTAATATAAGTCTCTGGTCTGGTCAAGTTTCAGCTTAAAATACCCCACAAATTTGCCCCTATTTTGGGGTGAGCAAAAACACGCCTTTTACAATATTACTATATTGCTGGCTAAAAAAATAAATCCAAAATTGGTTGAAAAAAATGGCTGGGTGAAAACAACCCAATCCCTGGTTTTGTCCATATTTAACCCAGCAGTTTTTAGAGTGTAGGATATTAAGTAAAGATCATGTTACATGAAGGTATTTTGTAAATTTCCTACTGTAACTATTAAAAAATGTATTTTTGAGAGTGGATATGCATTGCTAAGGACTTCATTTGAACAACTTTAAAGGTGATTTTCTCAATATTTAGATTTTTTTGCACCCTCAGATTCCAGATTTTCAAATAGTTGTATCTCGGCCAAATATTGTCATATCCTAATTGTCATATCTCCTCGATTTCAAAAAATTGACCCTTATGAATGGTGTTGTGGCCAGAGTCACATATTTATAAATAACCTCTTGATCCACATTAACATTTACCTCTTTAACTGGTCACTTTCTAATTAAGCGTAATTCTTTGATTTACTAGACATTGACGCTTGAATTTGCACAAGATGAACCAGCCAATCTGCTGTCGGCCTCGGCTGATGCATTGAGGATTTGGCATCTGTTGTCAGGAAGGTTCAACAATAATGCAGCAAAGTATCAAGGTTATGAGAAGTTTTCCAATTCATTTTAGAGATCACACGGGAGTCATTTTAGTTCAGTGCATAATAAAAGACCAAGTGCCTTCCTACAATAATAATTACACTTTCTTCATAAGGAAGGACCCAAAGGACCTAAAAAGCATCTTGAATACTAATATCAATGTAGACCTATCTTAAATGTCATGATATTAATGTCATAACAGTAGTAATAAGACTCTGCAGTTACAACACCATAGGAACTGCTGCACTTCAATAATTTAACCAGATAATAGCCATAATGATTAAAATTAGCAGACACATACTGGAAGGGCATGATGGGAGATTCTGTCACAGGTTATTTACGAGAAGCTTTCACCAACTAGATCAATACAAATCATAGATAATCAATAGAAAATATAAATCTGACAATCAAGAGAGGAAAGTGCCTGTTGTTAATGACACTGATGCTCATGATGTGTGTCAATATATATATATATATATATACATAAACACCCTAGTTTAGGCCCATATCCTATAATATGTCGAGCTAGCTGTTTGTGCATGATCTCTAGTAACTCATCCGTCTCATATGTCGTTGTTGATTCTGTGATAGGGAATCGCCTGCCGCAGTGGAACACTAGACGCTCGAATGTAATTGTAAGGCCCAACAAAGTTGCTTTTTCGCCGGTTATAAAATTGCACAGTCATGCTTTTACACAGTAGGTACGCCGGTTGATGTTTCATCTAGGCTGTGAGCCAATAGAGGGGTGCAGAGATGCTGAGTCAGCTCTAGAGAGCCGATACAAGGCCAGGCAGAGGAACGGAGCTCGATTACTGTTGCAGACAAATGGGAATGTAAGACAGATAGTAGTACACGATGTGCGCGCGCGTGTGTTTGCAGAAAAAAAGTTGAGAAACATAAACATACTGATACTAGAATGACATTTGTATCATTCCAGCGCGCGTGAGTCTCTTTTCGTGAGGTTACTTGGACAACTATTAGGTGTTTTGAGTAGGCTATTGCATTTCCCACTCAAACCCAGCAGAAGCGATCATAATCTTAGCCCGGCCGTCAGCATCTCTCTCCTCCCGTCAGCAGCTCTCCGGCACCGTGAGCGCTCGCGCTGGCTGACATCACTGTTTTTCCTGCAGACTCACACGCGCGCTCTTGCCTCCGCTCGTCCACACACTGCTGGGTGTAAATCACAAGCTCCGCCCCTCTGCAGCACACGACTGCACGCGGAGAAATACTCACACTCATACTTACAGAGCCGGTGTGTAAAGATAGTATTACAAAAATACGCATTTGTTTTTGTTTTTTTTATCACGATGTGGACTTTGCTTTATAATGAGCTAATGATATTGCATTTCCCCTACCACTCATAAACCTTTTTACAATTTCATCAGCACATTGCTGAGTCTGTTTAATAAGCCGTTTTACTCGTGAGGACCATTTTCTGCACCAGATTTTACTAGTCTTGCGGGCAGTTTTAGTCCCTGTAATGTAGACCGATTTCTCTCTTTTTTGATGCATATACACTCTTAAAACTCTTAAAAATAAGGTTCTTTATTGGCATCTTTGGTTCCATAAAGAACTTTTAACATTCATGGAACCTTTCCTTTCCACAAAAGTTCTTTTATAGTGGAAAAAGGTTCTTTAGAATTTTAAAATGTTCCTCACTAAAAGTGTTTTTTTAAAAGTTATTTTAAGTAACCTTTAAGAGTGTATTTTATAGTGTATAT
>RJVU01069905.1:2198637-2208962 GCA_003731715.1 Anabarilius grahami
TCTATTTAAAATGTTTTTAACAATGTAGTTGAATAATTAAGGGTCTATTTATCTTTATACTTCAAAATTCAAACATTTTTTTTTTACTCCTGAAGTTTAAAAACATTAATATCCCTACAAATCCCTTATTAAAAATAGACAAAAAACTTTGATATTCAGTGTCACAGATCACTATTTTCCACAGACATAAAAATTAACTAAGCGGCCGTTTACACCATTTTCAACTAAATTGAATGTTCATTTACACAAAAACGCTGTTTTTGGAGCCTGAAAACGGGTTTCAAAGTGCAAGTTTTATTGCACTTTGAAGGATACCTTTATCATCTCTGTGTGAACTAAAAACGTGAATTTGTGAAACGGCGACGTCATGTGTATTACGTGTTCAGTGTTTCTTTACAAAATGACATCGCCATCTACTGGTCTGTCATGAATAATACAGCGTTTTTAGTCATTTTCGGGGATCAGTGTGAGCTGGGATCGTTTTGACAATGTCGTACGTGAAAAAACGCAAAGGAAAACTTTTCCGCTTTTAGTACGCTATCGTGTAATGTTGACATTTAGGTTATGTTTACACGACAACGATGTACTAAAAACGGAAAAGCTTTTTCTTTGTACAGATGACAACGTTTTAAAAACTATCCCTGTTCACACAGATCCATGCAAACGACTAAAAACGCTGTACTACGCATGCCAGACAAGTAGTAAAGATTACGCGCATGTGAACATACGCATTCTTTTACAGTGCACTCGCCTCGCGCATGTCAATCCACCTTATCTTTACATTTTACTGCACTTTGATATTCTTCTCGATATTTCCCTTTAGCAGCTAATAAATCGTAAGTCTCGCACATTCACAGAAAACACCTTATTTCCGCGTTGAAAAATATGGTGGATAGACTAAACATGTAATACGCATGCGCATGCTGTCATCATTTTCACAGATTTGCATTTTTGCAGTTTACACAGAGATGATAACGGTATCGTTTTCATAAACGTACACTTTGAAACTCGTTTTCAAAAGTTTGCGTTTTCAGGCCACCAAAACGCCGTTGCCGTGTAAATGAACGGCCAAAACGCATAAAAAGTTTTGTTTTTAGTTGCAAACGGTGTCGTGTAAACAGCCACTAAGTGCAAGTTTTTGAAAACACTACCGTTATGGTCTCGATGTAAACTACAAAAACGCGAATTTGTGAAAACGGTGATGTCATGCGCATACGTATTACACTTTCAATCTATAGGCGCATAGTGTTTCTTTACAAAGTGACATCGCCAACTACTGGCCTGGCATGAATAATACAGCATTTTTAGTCGTTTTCGCGGATCCGTGTGAACTGGGACCGTTTTGACAATGTCTGTAGCTATGCGAAAAAAATGCGAAGGAAAAACATTTCCGTTTTTTATTAGCCTACATCGTTGTCGTGTAATGTTGACATTCAGATGAAATGACAAAATTAGGAAGAGCAAAGCCATTCATCAGATGTTGAGATGAGATTTTGTGCCATATGTTCAAGAGAAAAAAAACAATCCTCATTTGTTAGCCTATGTAGGATTATATAAAGTCATTACTTGCGTTATAATAATTGTCACTTATGATATTTTATTGTATTAAAGGTCCACTTGATAATGATAATCTCTTTTTGTAGCTACTAAAGCAGTCATACTTTAGTTTGTCATGATAGAGCACCAGTTCTGTGCTCTTAACTGACCCATCCTTCAAAAAGATTTAAGCTGCTTCACAATCTGTGCTAAAATGCTCCTCTCAAACTGTTTAAATGATCTGGAGCAGGAGCAACACATGTTTCCATGCAATGAACTTATAAAGATTGAGGTAAATGATTCCTCATGATATGACCACTGTAGTATTGATCCGTTTTCAAACTCAGATCACTCTACAGCAGCAACCTAATGAACTATTAACACTGTCACTAACAATATATCCCTAACAAGAGACAAAATCAATAGTTGATAATCTGATCGCACTACTGTGGATGTTCTAATGAGTCTTCTGTGTCTCTTCAAATGAACACACCTTGAAACAAGCATTTAAAGAGAATATTCCTTTGTCATGCTCGAGAATGTCTGTCCTTCAGGTCCCCTGTCCATCTGTTGTGTGTAGAGCGCCCCCTATTGGTGTAACAGCAAGAATCATCTGACTAATGTAGGACTCACAGGGGTTAAATGTTTCTAAAGTTCAGGTTTTCAGAGCATTTCTGTTTAAACAATTTGCAAAACTGTTTAAGATGTTCAGTAATTGCTTTTAGTGAATATGAAACCATGGTTAAATCCATAGAATTTAAATGTTATTGTAATAGTTGTAATGGTTTGATTGTTTTTTTGTGTAAATTACTGTATTTTGTTCATAGTTTATGTGAGGATGTTAATACTTTTTTGGATCTGGGTCTGGTCCATTTTGAGAAATGTATTCACATGTCAATGGGACTATAAAAATAAAGATAAATATGAAATAAACAGTTTATTTTTGTGCTTTCTGAATTTGGTCCTGGTTTCTCTTGAAAAACTGATTTATTCTCAATAGGACTAACCTGGTTAAAGAGAAATATTACATGTGTAATAATAATAATAATAATAATAATGGGGCTAACTTGGTTAAATACAGAAAATATGAAAACTTTTTTGACTATTTTGCATAGTAATAGTAATTTATTTGATATTTCATAGTTTATTTTTGTAAGTATTGAAAAACTGATTTGATCCCAATGGGACTAACCTGGTTAAAGATAAATAATAACAATAATAATAATAAAAACAACAATAATAAATACTATGATAAACACTTTTTATCTGTACTCTTTATTCCACCCGAGGTATGTGCACAAGTTCAATAATATAAACTTTTAAGAAAGATTTAAAAATGATCTTGTCTTTTATCACTAAATACACATTTGGGGAAAAAATGCTCTAGGAAAAATGAGCTGTGTTACTTTGTGCATATGATACGGTGGCGTCTGAGGTAAGATTGTACCATCATCCCCTTCTGCAGAGCTCTTATAGGTGTTTAATGCTTCTGCCAAAGAACGAGTGTAACTTCATTACTGCAGTGGATATAAATCTCCCACAAATGCATGTGTGGCCAACACACACACACACACACACACAAAGTACGTCTAAGGCCAATGAGCCAAGATGATTAATATCCTCTAGATCCGCGCCGGCTTTTATTGTCATATCCATTATATGTCTGTATCGGGACACCTGCCTCACTCTTATGCCGTTGCACTGCAACCAGTAAAAATGAGACTATCTTGGGCTGCATGTGAATTATTAGGCATGCATTTGGTGCAAAAGATGCTGCATTCTGTTTAGAAATAGTTGCTGTCACCTGACCTTTACCCTCTATCCAGGACCTGAAAGGCAACACCCAGAATCTGCAGTGCTTTCCTCCTCTCTCAGTACAGTATTGGCAAGCGCAGTCAGTCACAGATGAGGAGAGGTGGTCCCACTTGTGACGTGGGTCAGTCCAGCACTGCATTGCACCCAGACCACACCTCACAACAGCGGCCACAGCCACTCCTCACACAGACTACAATGCACTTACAAGCAGTAGTGACGGACCCTGATGAATCTCTGCATACATTCCAGCCAGTCGTGCTGCAGTGCCGGTTTGAAGCGGATTGGCACAGCCTAAAGTTCGTCAAGTTCATTTGCTTTATTCTGCCAAGATCTTGTATCATCTGATCTGTGCTGAAATGCTCAATAATGCGCTGGAGGACATGGCAGTAATTGTCACTGAATGAAGACATCATTTGTAGGGTGGCGTTAAAAGCAATAAACAAAGCATGAAAGTAACAATGAGCTAATAGTTGGAATGGGTTGACAAATACAGAGACCGGAAGAGGACATGTTCGGTTCACTTAGTTGTGTCATAAGGAGACTCAATCACTTTATAAGATGAACAGTTTGAATTTAGGCTTTTAATCACATATAAACATTGATCAGTGAACATAAACAGAAGCTTAACTGAACCTGCTTGATGGCTGAGAATAAACCTCTTGCGGAAGCTCAAACGTGATGCAAAAAACGAGAATGAACCTCATTGGTTCTTGCGGAAGCTCAAACGCGATGCGTAACATGAGAATGAACCTCATTGGTTCTTGCGGAAGCTCAAACGCGATGCGTAACACGAGAATTAACCTCATTGGTTCTTGAGGAAGCTCAAGCGCGATGCGTAACACGAGAACGAACCTCATTGGTTCTTGCGGAAGCTCAAACGCGATGCGTAACATGAGCAAGAACCTCATTGGTTCTTGAGGAAGCTCAAACGTGCTGCGTAACACGAGAATGAACCTCATTGGTTCTTCAGGAAGCTCAAACGTGATGCGTAACACGAGAACGAACCTCACTGGTTCTTACGGAAGCTCAAACGCGATGCGTAACACGAGAACGAACCTCATTGGTTCTTGAGGAAGCTCAAACGTGATGCGTAACACGAGAACGAACCTCATTGGTTCTTGAGGAAGCTCAAAAGCGATGCGTAACACGAGAACGAACCTCATTGGTTCTTGAGGAAGCTCAAACGTGATGCGTAACACGAGAACGAACCTCATTGGTTCTTGAGGAAGCTCAAACGCGATGCGTAACACGAGAATGAACCTCATTGGTTCTTGAGGAAGCTCAAACGTGATGCGTAACACAAGAATGAACCTCACTGGTTCTTGCGGAAGCTGATGAGTAACACAAGAATGAACCTCATTGGTTCTCGCACATCAAGCGAACAGCTGTCCATCATAGACAGCTTTTAGCTGTTGTGACGTGAGCGACAAAGGTCGCGTCCGGTGTAGACATGGTGTTACAGGTTTGGAACAACAAGAGGGTGAGTAAATGATGACAGAATTTTCATTTTTGAACTAACCCTTTAAGTTGTGTACAATGCAGTAGCTCAAACGTGATGCGTAACACGAGAATTAACCTCATTGGTTCTTGCGGAAGCTCAAGCGCGATGCGTAACACGAGAATGAATCTCATTGGTTCTTCAGGAAGCTCAAACGCGATGCGTAACATGAGAATGAACCTCATTGGTTCTTGGGGAAGCTCAAGCGCGATGCGTAACACAAGAATGAACCTCATTGGTTCTTGCGGAAGCTGATGTGTAACACGAGAATGAACCTCACTGGATCTTGCGGAAGCTCAAACGCGATACGTAACATGAGAATGAATCTCACTGGTTCTTGCGGAAGCTCAAGCGCGTTGCTTAACACGAGAATGAACCTCATTGGTTCTTGCGGAAGCTGATGCGTAACAGTGCCGGTTTGAAGCGGATTGGCACAGCCTAAAGTTCGTCAAGTTCATTTGCTTTATTCTGCCAAGATCTTGTATCATCTGATCTGTGCTGAAATGCTCAATAATGCGCTGGAGGACATGGCAGTAATTGTCACTGAATGAAGACATCATTTGTAGGGTGGCGTTAAAAGCAATAAACAAAGCATGAAAGTAACAATGAGCTAATAGTTGGAATGGGTTGACAAATACAGAGACCGGAAGAGGACATGTTCGGTTCACTTAGTTGTGTCATAAGGAGACTCAATCACTTTATAAGATGAACAGTTTGAATTTAGGCTTTTAATCATATATAAACATTGATCAGTGAACATAAACAGAAGCTTAACTGAACCTGCTTGATGGCTGAGAATAAACCTCTTGTGGAAGCTCAAATGTGATGCGTAACACGAGAATGAACCTCATTGGTTCTTGAGGAAGCTCAAACTTGCTGCGTAACACGAGAATGAACCTCATTGGTTCTTGCGGAAGCTCAAACGCGATGCGTAACATGAGCAAGAACCTCATTGGTTCTTGAGGAAGCTCAAACGTGCTGCGTAACACGAGAATGAACCTCATTGGTTCTTGCGGAAGCTCAAACGCGATGCGTAACATGAGCAAGAACCTCATTGGTTCTTGAGGAAGCTCAAACGTGCTGCGTAACACGAGAATGAACCTCATTGGTTCTTGCGGAAGCTCAAACGCGATGCGTAACATGAGCAAGAACCTCATTGGTTCTTGAGGAAGCTCAAACGTGCTGCGTAACACGAGAATGAACCTCATTGGTTCTTGCGGAAGCTCAAACGCGATGCGTAACATGAGCAAGAACCTCATTGGTTCTTGAGGAAGCTCAAACGTGCTGCGTAACACGAGAATGAACCTCATTGGTTCTTGCGGAAGCTCAAACGCGATGCGTAACATGAGCAAGAACCTCATTGGTTCTTGAGGAAGCTCAAACGTGCTGCGTAACACGAGAATGAACCTCATTGGTTCTTGCGGAAGCTCAAACGCGATGCGTAACATGAGCAAGAACCTCATTGGTTCTTGAGGAAGCTCAAACGTGCTGCGTAACACGAGAATGAACCTCATTGGTTCTTGCGGAAGCTCAAACGCGATGCGTAACACGAGAATGAATCTCATTGGTTCTTCAGGAAGCTCAAACGCGATGCGTAACATGAGAATGAACCTCATTGGTTCTTGGGGAAGCTCAAGCGCGATGCGTAACACAAGAATGAACCTCATTGGTTCTTGCGGAAGCTGATGTGTAACACGAGAATGAACCTCACTGGATCTTGCGGAAGCTCAAACGCGATACGTAACATGAGAATGAATCTCACTGGTTCTTGCGGAAGCTCAAGCGCGTTGCTTAACACGAGAATGAACCTCATTGGTTCTTGCGGAAGCTGATGCGTAACAGAAGAATGAACCTCATTGGTTCTTGCGGAAGCTGATGCGTAACAGAAGAATGAACCTCATTGGTTCTTGCGGAAGCTCAAACGTGCTGCGTAACACGAGAATGAACCTCATTGGTTCTTGCGGAAGCTCAAACGTGCTGCGTAACACGAGAATGAACCTCATTGGTTCTTGCGGAAGCTCAAACGTGCTGCGTAACACGAGAATGAACCTCATTGGTTCTTGCGGAAGCTCAAACGTGCTGCGTAACACGAGAATGAACCTCATTGGTTCTTGCGGAAGCTCAAACGTGCTGCGTAACACGAGAATGAACCTCATTGGTTCTTGCGGAAGCTCAAACGTGCTGCGTAACACGAGAATGAACCTCATTGGTTCTTGCGGAAGCTCAAACGTGCTGCGTAACACGAGAATGAACCTCATTGGTTCTTGCGGAAGCTCAAACGTGCTGCGTAACACGAGAATGAACCTCATTGGTTCTTGCGGAAGCTCAAACGTGCTGCGTAACACGAGAATGAACCTCATTGGTTCTTGCGGAAGCTCAAACGCGATGCGTAACATGAGAATGAACCTCATTGGTTCTTGCGGAAGCTCAAACGCGATGCGTAACTTGAGCAAGAACCTCATTGGTTCTTGAGGAAGCTCAAACGTGCTGCGTAACACGAGAATGAACCTCATTGGTTCTTGCGGAAGCTCAAGCGCGATGCGTAACACGAGAATGAATCTCATTGGTTCTTCAGGAAGCTCAAACGCGATGCGTAACATGAGAATGAACCTCATTGGTTCTTGGGGAAGCTCAAGCGCGATGCGTAACACAAGAATGAACCTCATTGGTTCTTGCGGAAGCTGATGTGTAACACGAGAATGAACCTCACTGGATCTTGCGGAAGCTCAAACGCGATACGTAACATGAGAATGAATCTCACTGGTTCTTGCGGAAGCTCAAGCGCGTTGCTTAACACGAGAATGAACCTCATTGGTTCTTGCGGAAGTTGATGCGTAACAGAAGAATGAACATCATTGGTTCTTGCGGAAGCTGATGCGTAACACAAGAATGAACCTCATTGGTTCTTGAGGAAGCTGATGCGTAACACAAGAATGAACCTCATTGGTTCTCGCACATCAAGTGAACAGCTGTCCATTGTAGACAGCTTTTAGCTGTTGCGACGTGAGCGACAAAGGTCGCGTCCGGTGTAGACATGGTGTTACAGGTTTGGAACGACAAGAGGGTGAGTAAATGATGACAGAATTTTCATTTTTGAACTAACCCTTTAAGTTGTGGGAACGTGATAAAATGTCTTGTGGCCACGCAATAATTTTGTCGAGGTAACGACATCTTTATGCCATGGCCTCGAGATCCTATTTTGTGGAAACAACATATTTTTCTTGTGGCCACGAGTTTAATGCGTAAACAAACCTCTGTGACCACGGCAACCTGGGGTTATCAGAAATGGATATTATTTATAAATTAATATTACATTTTTAATTAAGAATGACAAAAAAGTGTGGAATTAAGAAATGAATACATTATATTATTACTACTACTACTATTAGGCTATTCCACAACAAAAAGATGTAATTCCCCCAACTTAGGATCTCGAGGCCACAACTTCACATAACATGTCAACTTCTGGCCACCACATATTATCACGTTTGGCCACGACAAAACTAAGTGAACTGAAAATGTCCCCTCCCAGTCACTGTAGACAAAGAACAATATTATAGCACAGCATGAGGTTATACATGCATAAACAAACACAAATGGCTAAAACTGAATTGCTGAGATTTAGTTTTTAGTTACTAATAAGCAAGAATACACTGAAATTGAATTACTTCAAAAACAATTTTCACTGCTATTAAATTTCACAAATATATACAAAGAAACAACAAGTTTCTAATTAAACTAATTAAACATGCAACTTTGAAGACTGAAATAGTATTTCTTAGACCATTTGGGTGTTCGCAAACATGACGTTTTTGTGGGCGGAGCCTACCTGGTGGCAGAAAATGAACCCACTGAACAGTGTTGCCAAGTCTGCGGTTTTCCTGCGGAATTGATTAATTTTAGTTGAAAGTTTTAGTAATTTTTTGTGTGTTTATGTCTTTTAGTTTTTGCTTTTAAATGTCTATAAGTTTTTATTTCTGTTTGTTATTTTAATACCTCAGGTTAAGCTAAAGCTTAGAAACTAGATGAAATAAAATAAGTTTACATTTTTTTATATATATATATATGTTTGTTTTTTTTCAGTTAACATTTATTTCAAGTAATGAAGATTTTTTTATGGTTTTAAGTTTAGTTAACTATAATAACCCTTATACTTGTAAAATATATTGAATAATGTATCAAATAATGTTCTTAGTCTTTCATTCCTGTGACAGAAGATACAGTAGTTTACTCTGAATTAAATAGAAATTAAATTAAATACAGTTTATTGTGTAAACAAAACAACAATAATGACCAGGAAAAAATTATAATTATAAACCATCCCGAAATACACCGTGACTCTTATTCTGAAATGTCTGCGGTCTATAGCAGGCTGCTCATGAGGGAGATAAAAAATGCATTCTTACAACCGTCTAAAACATACTACCATATAAACATTGTGTAGTAAACAGTCATAATTCATCAACATTAGCTCATAAGCAATTGCTTGGCATAAATGTACGGTATTCATTGATTGAGAAGCAGTTTGAAGTGCTGCCAGAGGGAGCAACAGCGCCGCGTTTCCCGCGGTTAGATCATCACGTTACACTTCAAATGTGTGCATCTTCCACACAGGACAGCAGTCCTGACTGGATATCTTCCCAAATTGTCCCTCTCTTTCATTTTCATTTCAATTATGACGAAAATTATTCGTCAACGAAATTAACACTGGTACAGAGTTGCCATATGGCAACCTTGATATTTTCTCAATTTACAGTAAAACTATGTTAGACAAAGTTGATTTCTGAATAAAACATTCTAATTTACTTATCAAAGATGCTGCAAAAAAATCCCCCTTGAGAAGAGATGTTTAGAAATGAGGTTAATAGAGCAGTTTCTGGAGCACTTCTCCAGGTGTCTTCTGTGTGAGGGTGACAGTGCGAAAGAGAGTTTTTGAGGGACATTCAAATGTCATGGGAATTAAAAACAGCACATCATTGGCAACCTTAAAGTCCGCGTGAACCGGAAGTTGCAAGCGACTTTTCTCCAGTGTTGTGACGTATTTCCAAGTGAAACGGAATATTGAATAGAGGGCAGGGTTTTATTTGAGCCCTCCTCCTCTCCTTCTCTCGCTCATAGCAGACTAACGGTTGCAGAGGAGTGGTTTAAGCGTTTTCAACCCAAGCCGTCAAACTGATGTCATTAGAGAAGGGGCACCGTTGCAGAGGGGAGGAGCATTTTCAGATTTTGATTCAATATTACGAAGCCTAACAGTTTTTTTGTGTGGATTGACTTGCACGGATGAATTGTTCACCACAAAACTAGCAATTTGAGCTAACAAAATAAATAAGGTCAATTTTGATTTAATGTGTACTTTAAGGCCTACCCTTTTCAGAAAGAGCTTTATCAGAATCAGAAAGAGCTTTATTGCCAGGTATGTTGTTTACACATACTAGGAATTTGTTTTAGTGACAGAAGCTCCACAGTGCAACAGAGT
>RJVU01069905.1:2218473-2236626 GCA_003731715.1 Anabarilius grahami
AAAATAAAATAAAATAAAATAAAATAAAATAAAATAAAATAAAATAAAATAAAATAAAATAAAATAAAATAAAATAAAATAAAATAAAATACTACTAACCTACAATAAAATAAAATTAAATTAAATTAAATCAGATTTTTATATCCATGGCATTCTTGATACCATAATGTTCTTAATATTGTTTTGCACAGGGGTTTTTACCTCAGAATCAGAATGCATGAGATGAATAAAGCACTGAGAGGGATGTAGTGACACAGAGTGAACACTAGACGGCACTCTGTCCCTATATAAAAAAAAACCAAGCTTTGAGCCCTTTTGGAAGAGCCTTTATGACTAATTTGACATTCTGTCACTGGGCCCAGTTCATTCCGCATTTCAGTTCTCCTGTTTACTTCTGAAATTCACTAATGTTTTCACTTATAAAGAGCACTGAAGTTAAGTTAAACAAAATATTCAGAGCAGTTTTAGCTTGTTTTTAACTCTAAGATGATTGGACAAATAATAATAAAAAAAAATTCAAAAATAGCTCGTATATCTGTTTAACACAATTTTATTGACTGGTTGGTGGAGTTTGTAAGATTCAACCCAGGAATGAAGAGCCAAATGTTAATGTTAAAGGCATTACAGCCTAGTGACCAAATGTGCTGTTTGCTGAATCATCCAAACCTTGCATTTGTATAAAATGAAAGCAGAACAATAAGCCAGAACAGAATGACAGAACGTTCTCTCAACACATTTGGTTGGCAACAGAAGGTCTGTGTGTTTGCAGAAGGATCATGGAATTAGTTTTGTCCAAATAAACCAGAGACACAGAAGTGGCAGTCATATGAAAGGGGTAGTTAGTTAAATCCACACTTAAACAGCTGGGGTCCTGCAGGAATCAGGGGGTGGGAAAGAGTCGCCCCTCCACCATATTACTGCACTTACTGTAACCGTTGTTTTCTGTCCTCTTGCTACAGATACAAACTGTCACTGACATGCTTTCTGTTGTCTAATACTTATTATACCTATAAACTCTCTCTCTCTCACACACACACACACACACACACACACACACACACACACACACACACGCACACACACAGAGATGTAGCAGTTGCAGTAACAATAGAAGATTCCAAACATTCCTTCCCATCCCATCTCATCTCATCTCATTCTGGCTCAGTTCACCGTCCTTGAGCATATTCCAAAAAGCCATATGATATTCTAAATCAAAAATGATAATTGCATTATTTCACCCTGATGTAATACATGGATAGTGTGGGGAAATGTGGATATACATCCCTGAAAAAACAACCAGAATGACTGTTTGCTGTAAGTCAATGTCAGTTTTATTGTTCATTGTTTCATTCATTCACTCTCTGCAGGGCCAAGAGAAAAAAAGAGATGTAGTTTCCCGGGAAACCTTGGCACAGCCGAATATTACAGACAATAAACAGACAAAAAATAGACAATAAACACTACAAACTTTAGACAAATTAAGAATAAAACAGCTGGTGCAACATCCTGTCTTTCTATCGTTCTATCATTCTATTTATCTATCGTTCGTTCTATCGTTTTATCTATCATTCTATCTATAGTTCTATCGTTCTTTCATTCTATCTATCATTCTATCATTCGTTCTATCGTTATAGTTCTATCGTTCTTTCATTCTATCTATCATTCTATCATTCGTTCTATCGTTCGTTCTATCGTTTTATCTATCATTCTATCTATAGTTCTATCGTTCTTTCATTCTATCAATCGTTCTATCATTCTATTTATCTTTCGTTCGTTCTATCGTTCGTTCTATCGTTTTATCTATCATTCTATCTATAGTTCTTTCATTCTATCTATCATTCTATCATTCGTTCTATTGTTCTTTCTATCTATTTATCTATCTATCTATTGTTCGTTCTATTGTTTTATCTATCTATCATTCTATCTATAGTTCTATCTATATATTGTTCTATCGTTCTATCATTCTATCTATCATTCGTTCTATCGTTCTTTCTATTTATCTATCTATTGTTCATTCTATCGTTCGTTATATCATTCTATCTATCTATCTATCTATCGTTCTATCGTTCTATCGTTCTTTCTATCTATCTATCATTCTATCTATCGTTCGTTCTATCGTTCTTTCTATCTATCTATTTATCTATCTATCATTCTTTCTTTCTATCGTTCGTTCTATCGTTCTATCCATCCATCCATTCATCCATCCATCTGATCCATCCATCCATCCATCCATCCGATCTATCATTCCATCCATTCTATTGTTTTATCTATCTATCATTCTATCTATAGCTCTATCTATCTATCTATCATTCGTTCTATCGTTCTTTCTATTTATCTATCTATTGTTCGTTCTATCGTTCGTTATATCATTCTATCTATCTATCTATCTATCTATCTATCTATCGTTCTATTGTTTTATCTATCTATCATTCTATCTATAGTTCTATCTATATATTGTTCTATCATTCTATCATTCTATCTATCATTCATTCTATCGTTCTTTCTATTTATCTATCTATTGTTCGTTCTATCGTTTGTTATATCATTCTATCTATCTATCTATCTATCTATCGTTCTATCGTTCTTTCTATCTATCTATCATTCTATCTATCGTTCGTTCTATCGTTCTTTCTATCTATCTATTTATCTATCTATCATTCTTTCTTTCTATCGTTCGTTCTATCGTTCTATCCATCCATCCATTCATCCATCCATCTAATCCATCCATCCATCCATCCATCTGATCCATCCATCCATCCATCCATCCATCCGATCTATCATTCCATCCATTCTATTGTTTTATCTATCTATCATTCTATCTATAGCTCTATCTATCTATCGTTCTATCATTCTATCTATCGTTCGTTCTATCGTTCTTTCTATTTATCTATCTATTGTTTGTTCTATCATTCGTTATATCATTCTATCTATCTATCTATTTATCTATCTATCGTTCTTTCTATCGTTCTATCTATCTATCTATCTATCTATCTATCTATCTATCTATCTATCTATCTATCTATCTATCTATCTATCTATCTATCTATCTATCTATCTATCTATCGTTCTATCTATCGTTCTATCATTCTATCTATCGTTCGTTCTATCGTTCTTTCTATTTATCTATCTATTGTTTGTTCTATCATTCGTTATATCATTATATCTATCTATCTATTTATCTATCTATCGTTCTTTCTATCGTTCTATCTATCTATCATTCTATCTATCGTTCTATCTATTGTTCTGTCCATCCATCCATTCATCCATCCATCCATCTATAATTCCATTCATCCAATATATCATTCCATCCATCCATTCATGCATCCATTCATGCATCCATCCATCAAATCTATCTATCTATCTATCTATCTATCTATCTATCTATCTATCTATCTATCTATCTATCTATCTATCTATCTATCTATCTATCTATCTATCATCTAAATATCGAATCCATATAAAAATTAATGCACACACACACACACATACGTCTGTATGACTATATTTGTGAGGACATTCACTGATCAATCTCTAGCCTCTTACCCTGACCTTAACTCTAACCCAATGACCAAACCTTAACTATGAATATAAAGCACATTGACGACTTTTAGTATTTAAGTATTTTAGTATTTAGCTGTTTTTGTGTTTAAAAATAAAAATGAATGAATAAATAAACTTTTAGATTTCAATTAAATTCTGTCTCTCTGTATGTATGTGTAAGTGCGCGCGAGCCCGAGGGCGCGTCACACACGCGCGCAGCGAGCGGTTCTTTGCGTAACACCGGAACTGTGATGTGCGGACCGCTGCAGCCCTGCAACTCCACAGCACTATTATTGTTCCTATGATTTATTTCACTTCTCTCAAGTCATCCTGCCATGACGCTCTGGATTCCCACTAAAAGAGAGAAATATGGAGTGGGTGAGTGACTTTCAACGCGCTTTTGTTACTTTTTAATCAATGTTTCACTCTGGAAACTTGCGTTGGAGTTTGAGGAGCGTTCAGCCGCACCTTTACCTGAACACACACGCGCTTCTGATACCTGTATGAAGAGTTGTCAAGTTATTACACACAAACTACTCAGATGGTTTAATAGAGCCAAAGGGTTTAGATTTGTTGACATTTCGTTACAGAAGATTGGATGGGTATCTCATCGCACTTTAGGGTCACAAACAACATGTTTATTTTAGTATAGTTTGCTTATATAAGTACACAGTGCAGTGAATGTTGTTCCTGGAGGTTTGACAGGACAATACAATTACAATAAATACAGCAACAGAGCGGCCAGAGTTACAGTGATCACAGTCATAAACAGCATTTCCCTTCCAGTCACATTAATCTGTGCTCATGAGCTCAGGTTAACACACCCATAAAGCCAAACAGAAGGAACTCTTCTGTCTCACACTGCTCAGTGACATATAGAGTTGCTGGATTGTTTTGCAAATGTCCTTATCAACCCACAAACAACAATAAAGGACATTTGCATACATTTGTGGTTAGTTAACATGCAAAAACTAGTTTTTAATATAAAAATTATGTGTAAACTACCCTTGTGCAGTTTAATTTTTAGCTGAAACCACCCTTGATTTTTCAGATGCATCTTTATGGAGTTGCATTCCTTTTTCCAATCATCACATGCTTCATTTGAAATGACTTAAATTCTCAGGACAATTATAGCTCTTACCTATAAGATTAAATCAACTTAAAATGCTCAAGATATTATAACACAGTAAAGGCTTCATGTTATTGTCCAGTCTCTGTTTTCTTCACGTTTAGTGCTTTCCACAGCAAAAATGCACTTTATATTATCTACACATTCAACAACACTTGCCTCTGAAACAGTAATTAGATAAACAAAGAGGGAATAAATTTAATATTTAATGTTTAATGCATCAGCTAGAGGTGGGTGATTTAAGCTCTCTTTCTTCATCTCTCTTAATTTTACATAGTGCTGTCAAATCGATTAATCACTATTAATCGCATCTAACATATAAAGTCTGAATATATAATAATTATTTATTTGTGTGTATGTGTATATACATATATATAAACTTTTATTTTAGATGTGATTAATCGCGATTAATCGCGATAATCGTGATTAATCGAGTTGACAGCACTTTATATATATATATATATAAATGCTGTCAAATTGATTAATCGCCTCTAACAAAAGTTGGTATACATACACACACACACACAAATGTGTATATATATATATAATATAGTAATTTTTATTTATTTTAAAGTTAATTACATTTTTATTTATTGGAACAGTCAATGTATAAAAATATATGTTTGATAATGGTTTGAATCTGAATATTCAATATTTGGACATACTGGACTGAGTTTATGATTCTCATAATTTATAAAAAACACTACTGTTCAATAGTTTAGGGTTGGTACGATTTCTTAAAATGTTCTGCCGAGGCACTAAACCCATATTAAACTCTTCATTATATAGGCCTAGATTATAATATTATGACATACTGTACATGTTAGATCTCATATTTAGAGCTCATTTTAATATTTGGACCACTTTTGTTGACCTTTTTCCCTTGAGTGCTGGTTAATTTCTGACCCTGGTTGTTTCACATGTATTTATTCTATTCCTCTGGTGCAATACTCTACTTATTGTTTATGCCAAGAGCGGTCAGCTGGCCAGTTTAACACACACAGGAACAATTGTTGTGGTGGAACGTTCTTAAGGGATATGTAATCTTTTGGTCGGACATCAAGCAGTCTCTGCCTGTTTTCCTGCCCGAGGACTTTGACATACACTCGAGGAATTTGAATTAAAGGTGCTTTTTGCATCTGGTGAGGATTTGTTAAAGAGGTCCTATAATTCCCCGTTTACAAGATGTAATATAAGTCTCTGGTGTCTCCAGAATGTGTGTGTGAAAATACCCCACAGATCATTTATTATAGCTTGTCAAATTTGCCCCTATTTGGGTGTGAGCAAAAACACACCGTTTTTGTGTGTGTCGCTTTAGATGCAAATGAGCTGCTGCTCCCGAAAAGCTTTAACAGCTCTCGCTTCGGTTGCTCAACAACAACAAAGCTGGAGAATCTCACGCAGCTAAAATGAAGATTGTCAGTAACGGTGTTCAGCCTTACATTGTTCAAACCGGAGTCGACACTGATGGAGAGAATCAGGAAGAAGTTACAACTTTTAGAATGAAACTGGACGTTTCTGAATGGTTAGTGGAGAAATGTATGCAGTTGATGTGGAGTTAAATGACAGCATGGCAAAAACACTCTACTACAACAACTCTTCCTCTTCTCTGAAGCAGCCCAACATGGCCTCACCCCCTTTGTTGCGTGTTCTCGGGGGCGGGGTTTATGTAAATGTTAGGGTTTGCGATGTCACTAACCCAGGAAGAAGCTTGTTGTAGTCCCAACCAGCTTTTTGTTGTAGTCCTTAAACAGAAAATATCTCTTCTGAATTCTAGTCACACACATACAAGCTGTTTTTGCACCATGACTTCAGCACTTTTTCCTCATGTCACTAAAATCACAAGGCATTAGTTTCACTGCCCTTGCAAAGCGCCATCACACATCTGCTCTCTGAAATAGCTCGGTTCGTCATGGCACAAAGCGCATAATAAATGCTTACGGCAAAATGACAAGTGGCAGTGTGCTGGTGTGTGACTTGCTTGTCGGTGATGTCATAGACAAGCCTACACAAAGACCGGTCAGAATGGAGCACAGCCCACATCCCAGCATGCACCAGGCCTCAGCACTGTGACACCTCTATGGCCCATTTGGCCCAGACAACAAATCACACGCTCAAATTGTGCCTAGTGTGTGAACTGAAGCATTGTCTGTGATGCCTAGACCGAGACAGCTTTTTTTAAGTGATAAAAGGTCTTAATTTGGATTAAATGATGTTTTTGTCTTTGTAAATGTAGCCTGGGGTGGTGAAATTCTCCGTTGTGTTTGACACTCCTCTTTGAGGTCTAGATTTGTTTGGGTGTGGACGGGAAGTTTCACGCACCTGTATTATAAATGATTAATCTGAGTGAACCAGACTGAAGTTTATAGGCTGATTTTACGAGTTGCGGAAGTTATGAGATATGGTAGCACATTTATTTTCTTCTTCACAGTGCAAAGAACACAGTATGTCAGATTGTAATGAACTTGTTCTGTACAAACTCAGCCGTAGATTAAACCGAAAGAACTTGCTTTATACTTCTTTGCCGTGGAAAAGAAGCGGACAGATTTATCGGTTGAGTGTGCTTGAGATCTGCAGTGCGCTAGTGGAAGCATGTTGTGAAACGTAGCCTCAAGCTTTTCGGTTTATCTATGATTCTTTATTTGAACTGAACAATGTGCATGCCTGAACAAGGCCTGAGCCTTTTTCCCTCGGGCTGAGTGTCAGTGCGCTGTAGATAGTGCTGCATTGAAAAATACCATTCTTTTATAGCTGTAGTTTATCTTTTTTATTGTTTAATGCATCAGCTACGAGTGGGAGATTTAAGCAAAACATATATACATAGATACATATTTTTTTCTGGATTCTTAAATGAATAGAAAGAACTGCATTTATTTGAAATATTTTATAATATTATGAATCACTTTAGTCACTTTTGATCAATTTATTGCATCCTTGCTGAATAAAAGTATTGATTTCTTTAAAAACATGATCCCAAACTTATGAGCGTTTGTGTATGTCTGTCAACACTATATGCACACTGAATTTAAAATTCTCATGATTTTTAAGAACACCTGTTAGTGGGTGGGATATATTAGGCAGCAAGTGAACATTTTGTCCTCGAAGTTGATGTGTTAGAAGCAGGAAAAATGGGCAAGCGTAAGGATTTGAGTGAGATTGACTAAAGACTAAACACGTAAATGAACGGCAAGAACGCAGTAATTGTCTTCTGTTTTCAGTTAAAAAGGTGTAATTTAAGCGGCCCCTAAGTTAATAATTAACAATTTTTACAACGGAGGAGATTCAATCAAAAACCTACTTTAGTTCGATAATAACATTTTCCTAGAGCTGCTGTAAAGCCAAAACAATCTATGTCCATTTATTTTCCTATTATCACTGTGAAGCTACTTTGAAACAATCTGTATTGTGAAAAGTGCTGTATAAATGAAGAAGAAGAAGAAGAAGAGTTTGACAAGGGACAAATTGTGATGGCTAGACGACTGGGTCAGAGCATCTCCAAAACTGCAGCTCTTGTGGGGTGTTCCCGGTCTGCAGTGGTCAGTATCTATCAAAAGTGGTCCAAGGAAGGAACAGTGGTGAACCGGCGACAGGGTCATGGGCGGCCAAGGCTCAATGATGCATGTGGGTCCGATAGATGGGTTCGATCCAATAGATGAGCTAGTCTAGCTCAAATTGCTCTAGAAGTTAATGCTGGTTCTGATAGAAAGGTGTCAGAATACACAGTGCATCACAGTTTGTTGCGTATGGGGCTGCATAGCCGCAGACCAGTCAGGGTGCCCATGCTGACCCCTGTCCAAAGCACCAACGGTGGACACGTGAGCATCAGAACTGGACCACGGAGCAATGGAAGAAGATGGCCTGGTCTGATGAATCATGTTTTCTTTTACATCACATGGATGGCCGGGTGCGTGTGCGTCGCTTACCTGGGGAACACATGGCACCATGATACTGGACAGTTTGGTTAAATCAGTTGGCAAACTGTTTTATTGCCCACCCCTAGTATCAGCCAGTCATGTTTCAGTGATTACTTTGTCATGTTAGTCAAGTCAAGTTACGTTTATTTATATAGCACTTATACAATACAGATTGTTTCAAAGCAGCTTTACAGTTATAAACAGGAAAATAACGATTCAGTGATGCAAACAGAATTGTGTTAGTGTGCTAAACTTTTCTAGATTTAATTTTGTGTGCACATACTCTCATTTTTGTGGGTATTCAGCAGATGGAAAGCAGTGTGGAGGCAGATGCATGGCACAAGGAAATCTTGCACTCCCACTAAGTGTCCTTCAGCATTCAAGAGGGAGGGAAAACTCAGGCCTTGTATAGTGCAGACATGAACTCTCAGGTTCATGTGCAGTTCAACAGCTCAAAAATTGTACTACTAGTATGAGAAAAGCACTCAGCGCCTCTTAGCGTGTGCACATTCCACGAATCGGCACTTGTGCAGTGCCCAACATTTCAGATGCTGTTTGTGCAAGCCAATATTGCATCCTAGTACATCACAAACTCTCCTGTCGTCTGTTGTATCCCCTACAGCATGGTGAAATTGACTTTTTTTGCTAAGGCAAGCATCATTATTAGGACCCAAACTGTATCTTTGAGGTTAAGCTTTATTTTAAGTTTGCCAAGACAGGATCATCATCAAAACATAATAAATTGCAAGCAATAATAAGTGAGTTAATAAATGACCAACATACAGAATGTCATTAAGAGCACAAGGAATAAAATAAAGTTATTTTTTATTATATAGTATAACGAATGCAAACTATATCAGCCACCATATCGGTATCGGCCGATAGATGTTATTTTTGTAATGTTATCATTATCGGCCCGATATATTAAAGCCGATATATAATGGATTATTTCCTTCTGCTGAGACACTTAATTGGTTTTGAAATGCTTGAAATATTATTGAAATTACTTCAAAAAGGAAAATACAGTCTATATAATATTATGATAAGAACACTATAATTGTGTGCTTTGGACATGGCTTTTAATGGTGAGATTTTTTTTTTGTAATCAGGGTCTCAAAAATTATCTACATTTATTTAGATTTAGATTTATCGGCCAATATATCGTTATCTGCTTTCAAATATGAAGAATTATCGGTTATCGATATCGGCTAGGGCTGACCGATATATCGCATGCGATTGTCACGCGCATTTTGTCAGTAAAGCCGGTTCCCTGATTACTGCTAAATCGCCATCACCTGCTTTCAAATGGAGCGGCATTTAATAGACAGAGCTGTAGTTCACTGACAAGCCACGCAATATCGTGTTCATTATCGAAGGCGATTCATCTGTGATATGAACGCGATATTGCGTGGCTTGTCAGTGAACTACGGTTCTGTCTATTAAATGGCGCTCCATTTGAAAGCAGGTGATGGCGATTTCGCGGTAATCAGGGAACCAGCTTTACTGACGAAATGCGCGTGACAATCGCATGCGATATATCGGTCAGCCCTAATATCGGCCAAAAATCTTCATATCAGTGCATCCCTATATAGTTTAGTTTAGGGCTGCCTTAACTAAAGATTTTTTAGTCGACTAGTAGTCATTCATTTAAGCGATTAGTTGACTAATCACATGTGTATATTAATAAGCCATATAAATCATAAGAATGAGCCTTTAATTGTCTATATACAATACATAATTGCCTAATCAACGCTCAAGAGCACCAGCAAAAGTAATGATTATTAATGTGTCATGAAAAAGCAGCAAGGAGACTGTCTAAACATTTTAATAATTTATTGATGTTTTCTGTGTTTTTGGCTGCAGAGATGAAGTCGACGATGCTGCCTATATGCGTGTTTCATACGGATTACATAATCTGAGAATATTTGTTTTCCACTTAAATTAGTTGACAATCTCTTGACATTTCAAACTTTCTACAGATATATTTCTATATATATATTTCTGTGAGGCAAGTATACACTGATTTTTGGTTTATTTTTTGACGCGCTCAAGTTCACAGAGACCGAGAGTTTACACAGAAAGACCCTTTAGTTTCGAATGATGTTTTACTCTTATCAGTATGACCAAAAATGACAGAGTATTTTAAGTGGTTTCCGCTGTTATCAGGAAAAAATGCAAGTGATCGCGGCGGCGCCTCCATGTCATGCAGTAAGAGCTATACTTTAGCTTCCACACTTTGCACAAACACTTGGATTTGTGCCTAATAAAGTGGTGTATATGACTTTCTTCTTTCAGTCAAACACAATCAGAGTTATATTAAAAAATAATCTGGCTCTAATAATGGGAGTGAATAGTAACCAATATTTTGAAGTCCAAAAAAGCACATCCATCCATCATAAAAGTAATCCGGCTCTAGGGGTTTAATAAAGGCCTTCTGAAGTGAAGCGATGCATTTCTGTTAGAAAAATATCCATATTTATAAATTTATAGACTACCTAGCATAAGCTTAGGTGAGAGTAGACGTTTCTCGCGGTTCAAACAAATAGGGCTCGGCAACAAACTCAAGCTCCTCTGACATTTGTCTTTAAAAATTCTCTTTTAGACTTCTAATTCATGACCGGTGTTTTGTTTTGCTCTATCCTCTGTGCTTCCATGTTTGTCAATACGTCATGCGTCGGCTCAGAGGTCACTCTTCCGCCGGAAATAGACTCGCGTACGGCCGTTACCCGAAGCCAGTTATTATAGTTTAGAAAGTTATAAATATGGATATTTTTCTTACAAAAACCCATCGCTTTGCTTCAGAAGACCTTTATTAACCCCCTGGAGCTGTGATTATCTTTTATGATCGATTGATGCACTTTTTTGGGCTTTCCAAAAATAAAATGCTACCATTCATTCCCATTATAAAGATTGGAAGAGCATGGATATTTTTTTATATTTTATTACTCCGATTGTGTTTGGCTAAAAAAAGAAAGTCATATACACCTAGGATGGCTTGAGGGTGAGTAAAGTATGGGATAATTTTCATTTTTTTTAGTGAACTATTCCTTTAAAGTTGTCTTTATTATATTATAGAGACTTGATGTTGACTCTTTTGACAATTATAACTACCCAGTTCACCCTATCACTGCAAAGCAACGTCCTTGCATCATGATGGCATGTTTTTAGGAGCAAAATAAACTCACATTATCTTCTAAAAATCACTTTTTGTTGTAATCTCACTGGGAGTTTGTGTTGCATTTGGCTGTTGTGAGTCATACTGATAGACGTCAGACATGTCAAGTGGCTGCTTCCCTGCAGAACTTGAGAACTTTCCACTTAAGAACTTGTGCAACAGTTGGTGCGCTGTCATTTTTTCCCTCTTTCACAGGACAGACAGCAGCCTTGTTGTTTTTTGTTTTTTTTGGTTTCTCTTTGCTCTCTGCAGTCTCTGACACCCTTTTGTCTAAATTTCAGCTATCTATAACTATGATGCCAAAGGAGAGCCAGAGCTGAGTCTTCAGGTGGGGGACACGGTACACATACTTGAGACGTTTGAAGGTGAGTGTTGAGTTCCAGCGTGTCGTGACACGTCCACCTACACTTTCTGATTGCGTGTTCGCACTTGCACTAAACACATAATCTGGGGTATCCCAGTTATGTTGATGCTTTCAGAGATGTTTGAATGAACGCACTCATGGCCTGCAACACAAAAACGGCATACCGTATTTGCTTAGAGGATTTAAAGGGATCATATTTTACACTTTGTAGCAATTTATTTGACCAAAGTCCATTTATAATGTTTAAATGTTCAATATAATGTTAAAGTTTTTTCCATGACCATTTTCTACTCTCTCAGAAATAACTCACCCGCATGTTGTTGCAAATATGCAAGACTTTTTTATTTCTTTTTTTCATTTTTTTCTTTTATTTATTTTTTTCTTGTGAAACATATAAGACATTTTAAAAAATGTCCATACAGTGAAAGTCAATGGGGTCCAATTATGTTTGGACCCCAATGTTCTTCAAAATATCTTTTTTTGTGTTCTTCAGAAGAAAGAAAGTCATGCAGGTTTTTGACTTAATACTGCAATATTGTTTTCTATTTGAATATATTTTAAAATGTAATTTATTCCTTTGATCAAAGCTGAATTTTCATCATCATTACTCCAGTCTTCAGTGTCACATGATCCTTCAGAAATCATTCTAATATGCTGATTTGCTGCTCAAGAAACATTTATGATTATTATGTTGAAAACAATTGTGCTGCTTAATATTTTTGTGGACAACGGTTTTTAACTTTGCTGTTCACATTCAGCTTTAAGTAAAACTACCATCTGATCTCAAAATTCCAGTCCACATGTGAAGGACTTAAGTCTGGAAGTTAAAATTGTGATGTAAATTCAAGTGATTTTTGCCTGATTGAAATGGGACACACTGGCCAATTTCAGTTTTCTCTCTGTTTTCACATTCTGAAAAAGACAGGAAACTTTTTTAGCACTAGTTCAACAAAATGAATAGCAAATGATTGTGCATTATGCACACAATTGATGCTTTATCTGTGTATTTTAGCATTCTTGTACTGCAACAAAGAATGATGGGATATTTACTGCAAGTCTGTATCCTTGTAAACTGGCTAAATAAGTATTTATAAGCTTTATAGATATTATTCTTCAACAGAACACAAAATGCATTAAAACTAATTTGCCAAGTCAACATTTACAATGAAAACTTTATTATATTACTGATACCAATAAGCTTCCACCATTATTATTTTATTTACACTCCCCCAAATCAGAAAGCTCTGCTTTAAAGGGTTAGTTCACCCATAAAAGAAAATTCTGTCATTAATTACTCATCCTTATGTTGTTCCACACCCGTAAGACCTTCGTTCATCTTACGGGTGTAGAATGACATGAGGGTGAGTAATTAATGACAGAATTTTCATTTTTGGGTGAAAATTTAAAGACGATACAGAGTTTCCCACTGGTAATTATGACATTGTAGTGTTGCATGTAATGTCTTCTTGTAAATATGATTGATACAAGAATAGAAAACCTGATTTTGTTATTGTTAACTCTGAACGAATAGAACATCTGCCGCATTCTGTTATATAAATAATATAGACCAGCATCTGCCATGTGGCATCATCTGTTTCAAAGATCTGTTCTTTTTTTTTTTTCTCTCCTTCTCCCAGGGTGGTATCGAGGATACACACTACGACAGAAATCACAAAAGGTGTTGGGATAATTATCTTCCTACTGATAAAATGACAATCTAATCATTACCTGACATTCTGCAGCAGGCGGAATGAATTGCGTGGGTTCTCACAAATGCTTCTTTGTCTTTTTTTAAAGGGCATTTTCCCTGCCAACTATATTCATCTGAAAGAAGCCAAAGTTGAGGGAACGGGGTAAGAGGCAGATCATATGTTAATTATGCTCTATAATTCATTAAAGACAAAATGTCTATCACTTATCACTTAATTAAACGTGCTGTCAGAAAAGTCTACAGTTCCAGTCATCTACCGCAAGCTTGTAGTTTTCTCGTTTACTCACAGAGATTGTAACACTTGTTCAAAGCAGTTCAAAGCAGTTAAATAATGCATGATTCATAAATATGGGTTAAAATGCTCTAGAATGTGTCATAGCAACACATTTGGCAAGAAAATATAGTCTGAATCTCCCAGTATGCCAAAGTCACACAACATGGTCATTGCTGCATTGCTGACACAATTGCTGACAGATTTGGACCAAATTTAACAATCTTCTAAGTAAGTGTTTATTTTTTTCTTAATTCTCAACGTTTAGCCATATATATATATAAAAGTTTCTCACAGTTTCTTCTTTGAGAAAATGGAAGAAGTCCAGGAGGTCACTCTAAATACTGATTTTTGCTTATAGAAACAATTTTTTTTTTTACATAATTCCTGTATTTTCTGTTTGTATCATAATAAAGAGACTGAAAAATAAATATGAAGTGAAGTGAAGTGACATGTGGCCAAGTATGGTGACCCATACTCGGAATTTGTGCTCTGCATTTAACCCATCCAAGTGCACACACACTGCAGTGAAAACACACACCGTGAACACACACACCCGGAGCAGTGGGCAGCCATTGCTGCGGCGCCCGGGGAGCAGTTGGGGGTACGGTGCCTTGCTCAAGGGTCTCACCTCATTCGTGGTATTGAGGGTGGGGAGAGCGCTGGACATTCACTCCCCTCACCGACAATCCCTGCCGGACCTGAGACTCAAACCCATGACCTTTGGGTTACAAGTCCGACTCTCTATCCATTAGGCCATGACTGCCCCAAATATGGATGGTTATTAAAACATTGCTAAAACAACAAAGCTGGTGGTGGCCTAAGACTTTTGCACAGTGCTATATATATATATATATAGATATATATATCACACCATACAGGAATAACACTCTGCAGTGGCCAGTATCTATCAAAAGTGGTCCAAGGAAGGAACAGTGGTGAACTGGTGACAGGGTCATGGGCGGCCAAGGCTCATTGATGCATGTGGGGAGCGAAGGCTGGCCCTTGTGGTCTGATCCAACAGACGAGCTACTGTAGCTCAAATTGCTCAAGAAGTTAATGCTGGTTCTGATAGAAAGGTGTCAGAATACACAGTGCATCACAGTTTGTTGCATATGGGGCTGCATAGCTGCAGACCAGTCAGGGTGCCCATGCTGACCCCTGTCCACCGTCAAAAGAGCCAACAGTGGGCACGTGAACATCAGAACTGGACCACGGAGCAATGGAAGAAGGTGGCCTGGTCTGATGAGTCACGTTTTCTTTTACATCACGTGGATGGCCGGGTGCGTGTGCATCACTTACCTGGGGAACACATGGCACCAGGATGCACTATGGGAAGAAGGCGAGCTGGCGGAGGCAGTGTGATGCTTTGGGCAATGTTCTGCTGGGAAACCTTGGGTCCTGCCATCCATGTGGATGTTACTTTGACACATACCACCTACCTAAGCATTGTTGCAGACCATGTACACCCTTTCATGGAAACGGTATTCCCTGGTGGCTGTGGCCTCTTTCAGCAGGATAATGTGTCCTGCCACAAAGCAGAAATGGTTCAGGAATGGTTTGAGGAGCACAACAACGAGTTTGAGGTGTTGACTTGGTCTCCAAATTCCCCAGATTCTCAATCCAATCGAGCATCTGTGGGATGTTCTGAACAAACAAGTCCGATCCATGGAGGCTCCACCTCACAACTTACAGGACTTAAAGGATCTGCTGCTAACATCTTGGTGTCAGATACCACAGCACACCTTCAGGGGTCTAGAGGAGTCCATGCCTCGACAGGTCAGGGCTGTTTTGGCAGCAAAAGGGGGACCAACACAATATTAGGAAGGTTGTCATAATGTTATGCCTGATCGGTGTGTATAGATCGTTAAAATAGGGCCCATGGTCTCTCAGGTTTAAATAACTGCAAAAGATATTTGTATTTGATTCTGAGAACCTGACTGAATCACGTTTTTCTACTAACCTTCTGTTGATGTACAGGAAACAAGAGACTGTCGTACCAACAGATTTGCCCTTGGTCCAGGAAATTGGCACCACTCTACGAGAATGGACACAAATATGGCACAAGCTTTACGTGGTACGTGAACCTATTTGCGGTTTGTTTGAGTTGAACTCATTGTCCGTTTCAGCTCAACACAGAGCTTCCCACGATGTGTTTGTTCAACAAAGACAAATCCCATCCATAGTGTTTTGTAAGCTGTGATATCATTTTTAATCACCTGTTTGTCTACATACCAGAGCAACAAGACCACGCTGTTCCGGAACGTTCAGCAGATGGCCTACAGTCTGATCGAGTACCGCTCACAGATTGTGTCCGGCACGCTTCCCAACGACGACCTTGTGGAGCTGAGGAAGAAAGTCACAGCGAAAATCGACTATGGGAACAGGTGCGATATAGCTTCCCGAACCTCATGTCGTTTCACCAAACAGATCTTTTGATAACTTTTCATTTGAGGAGCTTGAATGTCTGAATATGTGATTTGCTGATATCCTCAAGCATAAATATTGAATTATGAACCAAGTTAAGTTGATGGAATTTAGTACAACTGTTTATAATTGATGATGATAATACAGTTAGGATGTGTCAGTACTTTTGTGTGGTAAAATATGACTGCGGCTGTTGCACAGGATTCTGGGTCTTGATTTAGTGGTGCGTGATGAAGCCGGAAACACATTAGACCCCGAATGCACCAGCACTGTCAGTCTGTTCAGGGCTCATGAGTCAGCATCCCTCAGTATTGATGAGAGGATACAGGAGGAGAAGGTAAAACACTTGTTTTTGCTCTGTTTATTATCAAATTGGTATAATATATACGCTGGTAATAGGAAAATATTTTCTTTCTAGTTGCATGTTGAACCCTGGGTCCAGAATTAGCACATGACTATTGCCAAATTGGATTTGATGAGTAGGCTACTTAAAATAGTTGGCTGTTAACTGTATTATGCATGGTTTGAATTGCAATGTAAATTCACAGGAACAGCTGTCTTAATCTAATTAGGAAGGATACAAATGGACTGCTAAAAAAAAAACTGATACACTGGTTGGTTATTCTGATGTTATGATTTGACATATAAATAGGCTAAATATCTGTTAACCTTTTATTGCACAAGAAGGTGGACATTTTCATTAATCCTCTTTGAAGCAAAAAAAGCTAAAAAAAAACAAAACAAAAAATACTACTGTTCAAAAGTTTGGAATAGATTTTTAATGTTTTTAAAAGTTTCATCTGCTCACCAAGGCTGCATTTATTTAATTAAAAATTATTATTTTTATTATTTTTTGAATCTAATTTATTAGATTCTTCAGTCTTCAGTGTCAAATTATCCTTCAGAAATCATTCTAATATGCTGATTTTCTGCTTCTCAAGAAACATTATGTACAATTGTACAAAATATTTGTGTACAATATTTTTTTTCAGGATTCTTTGATGAATAGAAAGTTCAAAAGAACAGCATTTATTTGAAATATAATGTTTTGTAACGTAAATGTCTTTACTGTCCCTTGATCCATTTAATCCTTGCTGAATAAAGGCATTCATTTCTTTAATTTCTTTTCAAAAAAGAAAAATAAATATTCTTACTGACCCCAAACTTCTGAACGGTAGTGTATAATGTTACAAAAGCTTTGTATTTCAGATAAATGAACTTTCTATTCATCAAGTACACAACTGTTTTCAACATTGATAATAATCATAAATGTTTCTTGAGCAGCAAATCATCATATTAGAATGATTTCTGAAGGATCATGTGACACTGAAGACTGGAGTAATGATGCTGACAATTCAGCTTTGATCATAGGAATAAATTACTTTATAAAATATATTCAAACTGAAAACAGTTATTTTAAATTGTAATAATATTTCATATTTTTCATATTTTTACTGTTTTTTGTTTAAAAACTAAAAAACTGGTACAGATTCCAAACTTTTGAACGGTTGTGTGTGTATCTCTCTCTCTCTCTCTCTCTCTCTCTCTCTCTCTCTCTCTTTCTCTCTCTCTCTCTCTCTCTGTGTATATATATATATATATATATATATATCTATATATTT
>RJVU01069905.1:2236639-2247953 GCA_003731715.1 Anabarilius grahami
GTTATCTGGTTATATATATCTCAAATAAATAATAATAAAGAAATTAATTAATTTACCTGCAACTGAAAAGTGTCAAAAAGGTATTTTTGTTCTTTGCATGAGCGCTTTTTTTGTATGTTTCTTGATAATAAATAATCCTCCCTAATCAACATTCAAACGATAAAGGAAAGCGATATTTTACTGTGTACATTTTTACAGTAATTTTTCTAGTGTATTTTGCTTGTTTTAAGCAAAAACTCACTTAATTTTGACTTAATTTTTCTGAAAACAAGACAATTATTTTTACTTGTCTAGAAAATGCTTCTTGATTTTAAGAATTTTTAGATATTTGGACTAGAAACAAGACAAAAATTCTAAGTAAGAAAAGCTTTTTTTGCAGTTTCATCTCAAGCGTCTTTGAAAGTTACATTTAAATTGTCAAATTTTACAATTATGCATTTGACAGATGCTTTTATCCATTGCATTCAAGTATACATTTTATCAGCTCATACATTCCCTGGGAATCAAACCCATGACCTTGGCATTGCTAGCACCTGCTCTGCTGTTGTTACATAACTTCAGTCAAACTGTCCACTACTTCTGTCTCCATTCCTGAATTTTCTCTGTTCTTTGCCGGTAGATGCGGCTACAGAACCTGGAGAAACGGCGTCAGGCCCTCTTCAGCGGCGTGCACACGTACAGCCTCCTAATGAATCTCAAAAACTTTGTATGCAACATCGGCGAAGACGCAGAACTCTTCATGTCATTATATGATCCAGACAAGTCTGAATTTATTAGGTGAGTCTGTCTCTTCCTTTTGTTGTTGTTTTTAAAAAGTAGTTCTTTTAAAAAGCAGAAGGCCAAAAGTGTAGCATGTCTGCTGCGTATGGACTCCTGTTTGAAATATGTAAATGCTTGGCTAAGTTTTACTTCTTTAAAAGCTGAAGTACACCAGTATATTCCACAATGAACAGCTAGTGTGCTTGTATCGGTTTCTGAGGTGAAAATATTATGGCAAGAGCTGGACAATGAATGTTATTTTATTTCAGCCTGTTATTCTATTTTGAGTTGCTTTATGTAAGAGAGAGACTGAAAATTCCTCTGTTCTTTACAAGTCAACGAAATAGTTTTTCAAAAGATATATAAAACAGCTAGTCAATGTGGTTCTTTGCTTTCATTTCTATATTTTCTTTTCTGTATTATAGGCTTTATATGTAAGAGCTTGTATCATGAATCATCAAATTTTCCTTGACATTTTGAATTAAAAGGGTATATGGTATTATGAAAACGGTAACACTTCAGTATAGGGAACACGTATTCACTATTAACTACAACTTTTGCCTCAATTAACTTCTGATTTGCTGCTTATTAATAGTTTTTGTAGCGTTTAAGTTTAGGTATTGGGTAGGATTAAAGCATTAATATGTGCTCTGTAAGTACTAATAATACTAGTAGTATGCATGATAATAAGCAACTAGTTAAAAGTGAGAATTGAACCCTAAAACATACTGGACAAGAAAAGAACTCAAGTCCATTAAAACTGTTTATTAAAGCCAAACTTGAAAAGTGGCCTATTCTAAAACCAGTGGATTTTTGATGAGGATGGAAAATGGTTGTGAATATTAAAGGTGCCCTAGATTCAAAAATTGAATTTACCTTGGCATAGTTAAATAACAAGAGTTCAGTACATGGAAATGACATACAGTGAGTCTCAAACTCCATTGTTTCCTCCTTCTTATATAAATCTCATTTGTTTAAACGACCTCCGAAGAACAGGCGAATCTCAACATAACACCTACTGTTACGTAACAGTCGGGATGTACGCCCCCAATATTTGCATATGCCAGCCCATGTTCCCAACATTATGAAAGGGATTACACGTCTGGATATGTGCACAGCCGAATCATCAGACTAGGTAAGCAAGCAAGGACAACAGCGAAAAATGGCAGATGGAGCAATAATAACTGACATGATTCATGATAACATGATATTTTTAGTGATATTTGTAAATTGTCTTTCTAAATATTTCGTTAGCATGTTGCTAATGTACTGTTAAATGTGGTTAAAGTTACCATCGTTTCTTACTGTATTTACGGAGACAAGAGAGCCGTCACTTTTTTCATTTTTAAACACTTGCAAGTCTGTATAATTCATAAACTTCAATGAACTTCATTCTTTATAAATCTCTCCAACAGTGTAGCATTAGCCGTTAGCCACGGAGCACAGCCTCAAACTCATTCAGAATCAATGTAAACTTCCAAATAAACACTGTACTTACGCGATTAGACATGCTGCATGACGAACACTTTGTAAAGATCCATTTTGAGGGTTATATTAGCTGTTTGAACTTTTTTTATGTTGTTTAAGGCAAGCGCGAGCTCTTGGGGCGTGGAGCACAAGATTTAAAGGGCCACACACCCTGAATCGGCTCATTTCTAATAATGCCCCAAAATATGCAGTTAAAAATTTTTTTTTTTTTAAATCTATGGGGTATTTTGAGCTGAAACTTCACAGACACATTCAGGGGACACCTTAGACTTATATTAAATCTTTTTTTAAAAAGTTCTAGGGCACCTTTAAATTGACTTTTAGCATTATAAGTGGACCTCAACAAAGTGATAGAAATGTTCAATATGACCCCTTTAAGCTTGTCATATAAAGGCCTAGTTTGGTTAGTAAATGTTTTCGTGACACATTTTGTCTTGTCCTATCAGTGAAAACTTCCTGGTGCGGTGGGACAGCACAGGCATGCCGAAAGAGATCGAGAAACTCAACAACCTTCCTGCACTTTTCACGGTAACAAAGATTAAAAGAACAGGTTTTTGACTACTGCTCAAAAGTTTGGGGTCGGTAAGATTTTTTTTTTTTTTTTTTTTTTAAAGAAGTCACTTCTGCTCACCAAGTCTACATTTTTATTTGATCAAAAATACAGTAAAAACAGTAATATTATGGAATATCTTTACAATTTTAAACAACTGTTTGTCTCGTCGAATATATTTTAAAATATAATTTACGCCTGTGTTGCAAAGCTGAATTTTCAGCATCATTACTCCAGTCTTCAGTAGCTATGTTTCCATCCACCTATTTTTATGCGGATTTTGGGATATGGCATAAAAAAATAAAAAAAACACTGGATGGATATGGCAAGATGCGCATACATTCTAAAAATGCACATAAAAAAACTCAAATGCCCTAAATTGACTTGGATACATTTTTGATCCGATAAGAAAACATGCGCTTAAACTATGATGGGAACGCATTCATCGTAATAAATTCCTCGATGCGCATCAAAAAAAGTCACTTTGTGATGGGACAGTGTCATGAGAAATCGGGTCTCCTTTAGTACCCAATCGTAATGCCTGATCAAAAGTTGTTATTGTGACGTCTTGACTAATTATAACCTATTTCACTATTGTATGATGTTTATTACATTAAGTGCACAAACAACATGCTTGAAATATAAAACGAATGCCTATGTATTACATAATAAAACAAACTGGAAACAGATATTGGAAGCAAAAAGCTAAGATAGCAGGCTAATCGGGTAGATGCTATGCTAGTACATAAGCTAACTAAAAAACAGTAAGAATGAGAAATGCTTGATTTCACAATCTATAGCTTCAGTTATATACTAGTGTATGAAACCATGTCATTTAAAAGACATTGATGGTCATTGTAATGCATTATAAACTATATACAGTTTTTTTACAATCACTTTGTTACTATTTTCAGAATCTTGATGTCATTTTTCACAACTCTAGACACAAAACTCACAACCAATGATCAAAATGCACATTTTTCAAAACTCTAACCCTTTTCTCAATTGCTTGGATACAATACACATAAAACTTAGATCATTTGTTCATTCAACTAAAATCACCTGTTCAATATGACACAACTTAACATCAAAGTACTACTATTTCAAAAGGCAATTCACACATTACATTTCAAATGAGTTTCTATTCATTTCCTTACAAGGATCTAACTATCGATACAACTGCTCAAAATAATAAGTAACTGTTGCATTACTCTTAATGCATAGTTGTATGGAAACATACAAACAATCTTCCATGTTTACTGTAAATCATGAAAGTTTCAAGATAACGAGATTCATTGTCACCAATTAGCGTGGAGCATGAACCAATTAGACTACAATATCCATGGATGACGCCTGCAATGTTATCACAGCAGACCAGTGTCAGGCCTGGATTCGCCATGCCCGAAGGTTTTTTCCAAGATGTTTGGCTAATGAAAACATCCATTGTGATGTTGATGACAATGTACAAGTACAGTAATCACTCCTGTTTTGTTTCTTACAGTACAAGCAAGCAAGTTGAGGAACACTGCATTTGATGTTTTTCAGTACTGTCTTTTCTTTTCTATTTCATAGCTAATTATTTTTGCTTTGATTCAAATATGTGATTGTACTGTAGTGTTTTGCATCAATATATTACAAACTTTGTTCAATGATTCCACTGTGTCTGTAGTATTCTCTCTACTACTGCAGTGCTTTTACAGAGATGTATTTACTGTACATGTAGTACCATAATAAAACCTGTATCACCTATTTTGTTCTACAATATTTAATGATTGTACGAACAATGACACAGTGAAACTATCGGTTGTTTGTGTGTGGGTGATCTATACAGTTGTGGCCAGAATTATTAGCCCCCTTCATAAATATGATCAAAGATGACTCTAAAAATAAATCTGCATTGTTTATCCTTTTGATCTTTAATTCATAAAATTAGCAAAAATCTAACCTTTCATTGAAGGAAAAGAATTGAAAGTGGGGGGAAAATAACATTAAGAAATAAATGTTTTTCTCCAAAACACGTTGCCCACAATTATTAGCACCCCTAGAATTTTTTATGAGTAAAATATCTCTGAAGTATATTCCCATTCATATTTAAAAATTTTTAGCACACCAGGGTGATCATGAACATGAAATTGTCCAGCCATGACTTCCTGTTCCACAGGAGTATAAACATGAGGAAACACAAAGGCCAAATTCCCTTAATCATTCATCACAATGAGAAAAAACAAAGAATATAGTTCTGATGTGCAGCAAATGATTGTCGAGCTTCACAAAATAGAAAGTGGCTGTAAGAAAATAGCTGAAGCATTGAAAATCCCCATTTCCACTATCAGGGCAATAATTGAGAAGTTCCAATTAACTAAATATGTTACAAATCTGACTGAAAGAGGACATGTGTCTAAATCATCCTAATGCACGGTGAGGAGGAATGTTTGAGTGGCCAAAGACTCTCCAAGGATCACAGCTGGAGAATTGCAGAGATTAGTTGAGTCTTGAGTCTCAGAAAGCCAAAAAAAAATTATCAAAAGCACCTACATCCCCACAAGTTGTTCGGGAGGGTTTCAAGAAAAATCCTCTGCTCTCATCCAGAAACAATCTCCAGCATATTCAGTTGTCAGACAAGACTGGAACTTCAAACGGGACGAGCTTCTATGGTCAGATGAAACTAAAACAAGAGCTTCTTGACAGCAAACCCACCAGATGGTTTTGGTGCACACATGGATAAAAAGTACCCCATGCCCACGGTTAAATATACTGCTGGATCTTTAATGTTGTGGGCCTATTTTTGTGCTGGAGGTCCTGGACAACTTGTTCAGATATATCGTATCATGGATTCTATCAAATACCAACAGATAAAAAATCAAAACCTGACCACTTCTGCCAGAAATCTTATAATGGGCTGTGGTTGGATCATCCGTTGGGACAATGATCCAAAACAAACATCAAAACCAGCACAAAAAAGTGTCACTGAGCACAAAATGAAGCTTCTGACATGGCCATCCCAGTCCCCTGACCTGAACCCTAAAGAGAATGAGTGGAGTGAACTGAAGAGATGAAGCACCAGCATGGAGCTGGAATCTGAAGGATCTGGAGAGATTCTGTATGGAGGAATTGTCTCTGATCTCTTGTCAGGTGTTCTCCAAACTCATCAGGCATTATAGGTGAAGACTCAGAGCTGTTCTCTTGGCAAAAGGAGGTTGCAAAAAGTATTGAATAAAAGGGTGCTAATAATTGTGGGCAACGTGTTTTGGAGAAAAACATTTATTTCATAATGTTATTTCCCCCCCACTTTAAATTATTTTCCTTCAATGAAAGGTTAGATTTTTGCTAATTTTATAAATTAAAGATCAAAAGGATAAACAATGCAGATTTATTTTTAGAGTTATCTTTGATCATATTTATGAAGGGGGCTAATAATTCTGGCCACAACTGTAGTTATGTTTCAATGGTATTTCACAGTAAATTTGTGTTTTGAACCAATGATTGTGCAAGTGCAAGATTTCTTTAAAGATGTGAATGCACAATGCAATGTTTTGAACATTAGACAGCCTGTGTAACAAGTGATAACCGTTTTGAGTTTTGTGTCTAGAGTTTTGAAAAATGACATTGAGGTTCTGAAAATAGTAGCAAAGTGGTTGTAAAAAAACTGTAAATCATAACATGATTTTGCAGGAATTATAACCAGTCCCTTTAAAAGTCCGTTGAACAAATGGGATCACTCGGGGTCCTAAAGGAGACCCGATTCCTTGGGGGACTCAATTTCTCACCACAACGGCATAACTGGACTAACCAGTGGACTGTTCTCGTTGCACAGAATCTGAAATGCTGTTTTGGTCGTTCTGAAATGCCTGAGCAAAATCTGTCATCAAAGTGGTTTGGTATAATTATTACCTCTCAGAACTGTCTAACACGACTTGTTCCCAAACAGCAGACATCTGTCTCTGAAACCAAGATAATATGACTGAATTTATTGCATTTCGTCTGTGTGCTCTGAGGCTCAAGTAATTTATTATAGGCTGTACGAAAATGATTACATAAAGTGGCTTCTCCTATTGCAGCAACTTCCATTTTCTTAGTGATATTTACTGCCAGTTTATATCAGAAAGTGACGATTTATTCACGATTTATTCGCTAATGTTTTATGCGATTTTCAAATCATAGCTACTGTCACATGATCCTTCAGAAATCATTCTGATATCTTGATGTGTTGCTCAAGAAACACTTCTTATTGAAACGGTCAATAGAATGAACAGAACGTTCAAAAGAACAGCATTTATTTGAATATATTTTTTGTATTAATGTCTTTACTGTCACAAACAAATAACAGGGTTCCCACGGGTCATTTAATTTCTGGAATATCATGGAATTTTAAATGGTCTATTCCAGACATTGAAAGTCAGGGAATTTTATTTATTTTTGTCCAAGTCATGGAATATCAGGGAGTTTTGTTTGTCGCTTTAAATTTTAGTTTCCATTTATTAAAATGTAATTTTTCTACACCATTTTTTAAATTGTGTTGTTTCATGCGTTTTGTTATACTTAGGCTATTTATTTATTTATTTATTTTTTAACTGTGAACAGAGCCCGCCCACAAGCTGTTGTCATTGGCTGTGACTTATGATTGATTTTGTCATCTTGCAGCTATTTCACATCTGCAAATTAATATATGCACATTGGCTAAACTAAATTACTTCTGAAGGAAAAATATTATGGGTTTTCGAGGACTCAAATAATTAATAATTATTAAATAATTATTTCAGACTTAAATAATAATAACCATTTTACAGAAATAGCCTAATGTCAAACAGTCTAAGACGGTCTGCAAAAAATAAATGTGAAGGAATAAAAAGACTGAATGATGAACTTCATGAGAAACAGAAAATCCTCTAACCCCTGAAAGAATAAAAACTATAAATTAATTTCTTTAGAAATAGTACAGAATAATATCAAAGTGAATTTAACGGGTGAAAGCGCAAAAAAAAAAAAGTGTTTAACTTAGTTTTGTACTAAAAACTTCTGTGAACAAGTAAATAAAGCTTGCAAATGGATGGATTTAAAAAAATACTGTCTGTGGCTGATTTTGTCTGCTCAGTGTTTTTCCGTTCATTATAGGTCATGGAAATTCAGATTTTTAGTCAGTGAAAGTCAGGGAAAAATCAGGGAATTTGGCTTAGAGTGGGAACCCTAAAATAAGTAAATAAACAAACAAACAAACAAACAAACATTCTGACCCCAAACGTTTGAACGGCAAATCTAAAAATGAGGAAAAAAAGCATTGGATCATTTTGAATAATTTTAAGTGTTTCCCGCTGTTCTTCTTCTGTGACGTCCCTGTGTCCAGGACCTGAGCAGCAGTGACCTCATCAGACAGCGGCTCTTCCTGGTGTGTCAGATCATCCGTGTGGGCTGTATGGAGCTGAAGGATGGAAAGAAACACACGGGAGGGCTGAGGAGGCCGTTTGGAGTAGCAGGTTCGAGATTCTTTATTATTCATAGATGGTATAGCTGTAGAAGATCCAGAGGTTTCCTAGATCTTCTCTTCATTTCACACTTCAGAGAGCGGAAACAAAGTGGACACGCAAACAGACACGCACAAAACATTAACATGATGACGTATTGGGGTGTAAAATGAACACAGAACTCTCCACATATATCTCCATGTCTGGTAAAGTAATTTCTGTGCCACTAGCATCCTGGAACAGAATTGCAAAAATATCGATTGTTTTCAGGCAGATTTCCCGAACACACTCTCTCTCTGCCTTTCTTGGCCAAACAGTTAAGTTCTTCCACCTCGACAGGACGACTCAAACAGCTGAAATTACACAAATTTAGTTCTACTGACTACATGCGAGTGCTTTAAAAAGAACAACACAAACGTCACGTTTCTGCTTTTAAGCTCTTCAGCTGTCTTGGCTGCTGGGTTTGGAATATGAGTGCATTACTGCAAATCCACTTTTTGTCTGTTTTCATGATCTTCAACTTCATTTTTGTGGTAATAGATCTTAACCTACAGATGTCATTTGTGTGTGAACAAGGGTTTAATTGCATCAAGAGAATCTCAGTCAGTGTTTCTACACACTTTTACTCTTTTGCTTTCAGCACTGCCTCGTAATATGTCAAGTAACTGAGCAAAAGACATTATTTATCCATATTGCCGATTTGCTGTTGAAAAGAATGACTTTTCCCCAGTCAAGCGTGCATGATGTTTCACATCTCGCTGCTTATAGTGTTCTCTTGCTTTTCAACAGTGAGTTTCTTTCCTGTTATCATATTTCAGTTAAAAGTTTTCACTTGTGCAAGTAGACTTGACATTACTATTATCTTTCCTTGTTGGTCTAACTCAATAATATGTAATATATAACTCAAAAATGCTATATGAAATGATTACATTGTGAATAGATGCAAACCTAAAGGCGACCCACATTTGCTGAAAATAGTTTCTTTTTGCTTCAAAAGGATGTTGTGTCAAGTGTTTTGACCTTTTTTATTTTGCAGCTGAGATACTTTAGACAAAAAAACATCAGGTTGATTGCCTGAAATGTATTTTTCAAGAAGAAAATTGAAGCAATTTTTATTTTAAGCTCTTAAGACATGATAATAACATTCATCCTGTGGCTTTTTTTTAAAACCTGAGCACAGACGACACCTGCTTAACCTTGTTGTGAACGTGTCTGTCCTTTTTTCATGGTTGTAAGTTCACAATTAGAGAGCTAAAACACATGAGATTTTCAGGAAAAACAATTATTGTTAGGCAGCATGAATAATTATGTTTTTCTTAGATTTAATAATCTGATTTTGAAGATGGATTATTCATTGAAAATCCATCCATCCGTCCGTCCGTCCATCCATCCATCCATCCATCCATCCATCCATCCATCCGTCTTTTTTAGATTTAATAATCTGATTTTGAAGATGGTTTAGTCTGTTCATTTGGTATTCAACCTTCCAAATTTGATAAAAAGTTGATATTGAGTTTTCTATGGACTTTAAATGAATCTCTTATCAACGTTGAAACATATTCAGGAAGACCAAATGAACAGTTTGCGCCACATATTTGACCTCAGAATACATCTCAAAACCAATACTTAGAAAATGCAAGTTATTTTCTCTCTCTAAGGGAATGTGAACAATACAGAATGTAATAATTAAATGTAATGTATCTGTGGTTCGGATCAGCTCTAGCCTCCTGTTTCTTTGTGTTTACAGTCATGGATATCACAGATATTGCCCATGGGAAAATTGATGATGATGATAAGCAGTATTTCATCCCTTTTCAACAGTGAGTGTGTCCTTTTTGAGATTAGAATATCCTTCATTTGCATGATTGTAGTTTCTCTTTTCATGTTTTTTTCTTTGTTCTTCTTCATGCATTGTTGTTTATCTTGGGCAGAGTCCATCATACACTGTTACCCCTAGGCTAGATTTTGATATTTTTTTCCTCTTCAATTTTGTCCTTCTCCTCTTGGACTCTCTTTTCCTAGGATTGCCATGGAAACGTACATCCGTCAGAGGCAACTAATCATGTCTCCTCTCATCCCGTCTCGTGTCATTGGCGAGAATGAGCCACTCGTTGCCGTCTTCAACAAAGTCATCGCAACGCGAGAGGTCAACCACAAAGGACAGGGTAAATCCAGACCAATAAGCCAAAAAATTAATCTTTGGTCTTGTGTTTATGGCTCTGGGGACAAATGTGACCTTGTGGAAGTTTCTAGATTGTTGAATGAAAGTTGAATGTTTGGAAAGTTTGAGAGAATGAAAACAGGATCACAACTGTTTTACATAGAGACAGAATGAGATGTGAATATGCCCGTCTTTCAGGATGTTTTAGCTTTGAATATGAATATCTCCCAGTTTTAACAGTTCTCTCTCTTTTCAATACCCATATGGCACAGTATTTACTATATCTGTCAGTTATGATTATTACCAACCCTACAAATCAAATAGTGTGACACTTTTTGTGTAAACATAACAATTTCTATTTTAAAATGTTTTAGTAAATTGTAAGAAAATATTACATAAAAATATCCTGGCTGTTAATATCAGTATTCATCTGTACGTCTCAGTTTCTGTTGTTATAAACTGTATTGGCTTTATCACATGTCGGCACGCAACTCTAATAATTTTGAGATAAAAAATATATATATTTTTGCTGGACCAATATTTATAATAGTCAGAATGGTGCAGTATCTATTCTAGAAAAAATAATCTACTGTTTTGCATGTAAACACATATTTAGTTTCCTAATGTTGTTTTATATTGAGTTAAAATTTAATGCATTAAATAAAGTATTTTCTTTCTTTATTCTTATCCATCCATCCATCCACCCATCCACCCAATCTAATCCATCCATCCATCCATCCATCCATCCATCCATCGTTCCATCCAATCTATCATTCCATCCATCCATCCATCCACCCACCCAATCTAATCCATCCATCCATCCATCATTCCATCCAATCTATCATTCCATCCATCCATCCATCCACCCACCCAATCTAATCCATCCATCCATCCATC
>RJVU01069905.1:2248067-2258944 GCA_003731715.1 Anabarilius grahami
GAGACCCGTCTGAACTTATAAAGGCATGTTTTTGCTTTCAGGTTTGTTTGTGACCCTAAAGCTGCTCCCTGGAGATGTGTTCCAGGTTAAAAAAGATTATCCTCATTTTGTGGATCGCACAACAGCTATAGTCAGGAAAATGGGCTTTCCTGAAATTATCCTGCCAGGTTGGTCTGCACATCTTTCAGATTGAAACATCTTCATCTTAGCAATAGTGCTATTAAAGCCTTTCTGACCCACTTCAGTAAATCCATTTGCAGTCGTCTCTTCACCCAGATCCTCTAGTGACCATTACTAGTCAACCTTTATATACAGTGCAACTATTATGTCTCTACAGGCTATGTAAGGAATGATATATATGTTACACTGCTACAAGGAGAATTTGATCGTGGCAAGAAGAAAACTCCCAAAAACGTAGAAGTTATAATGAGCGTGTTGGATGAAGAAGGAAATCCCATGGAGGTAAAGAAACCCCATAACATTAAATATTAACTAACATTAATATCTAAGTGCAATTAGGAGATTCCCACACCATCGCTTGGTAAAGTGCACTTTTAAAACCAGTAGCTGAATCCCGATTAAAAAGAAACGTCACAGTAGTGCTTCAATTACATATTTTTTTTGCATCAGTAATTTGCAGGTGCCACCATGGTACATATCTAAAAAAACCATGGGATTACCGTGGCACAACTTTTTAGGAAATACCATCAAAGTCATTTTAATATGAATGATATGAATAAAAACAGTTTCTTTGGTTCCATTGTCCTCCGTTCTTCTCGTTTATGTTGACTAACAGTTTTCCCTTTCACTATTTAGCATGCAGCGCTCATCCACCCCCTTTATCTCTGTGTTTTGACAGCAGAACTGTTGCTGGCATAAAAACAGCGCGCAGATCTTTCTCCTTTATGAAACGGCTGCTGTCTTTTAAATGTCCAAACACACAGCACAGAAAGCTTTTTACAGTTCTGTTCTTGCCAAATGCTATTTCGAGCTGTAATGCACATATATGCGTGTCCTGTTTACACTCGTGAACACAGAAAAATACAAGAAATTCTTTCTGTAACGTATATTCCTAAAAAGATTTCCCCCTTTTAAGAGATTTAAGCTCATCTCTCAGTCTTGTTGTCATTTTATATACTGCACATTATGCAACACAGTTTCCTTCAACTCAAGCTGTGCACTGCCAACTGCTGGTCTTGTTAACATTGAACTTTTTCTGCTGCAAACCACTTACTGTATGTGAAAAGAAAAACTATTTTCTTCAAGCAGATCTTACTTTTTTTACATTCTCAATCTCTCTTCAGAAAGCCGTATTTCCTGGAGCTGGTTATGAAGGGATCACTGAATACAAGTCTGTCATCTACTATCAAGTCAAGCAGCCCTGCTGGAATGAAACGGTTAAGGTACAAACACCAGGACGAAAACAAAATCAAAGACATTGGGGTTATGTTTTTGAAGTTTTGAAGCTCAAGTCCCTTTCATATGACTCGCGGCAGCATTCTCTAATGCAAAGCATTAATCTACAGCACAACCTCGCTTTATTTTGCGAGCAGGTCAAGCGTTGTGACCTGTAACTCAAAGTTCGACAATATCAACTTTTTGGAGCCCCAGTCAAAAATGAAAATAAGATGGAAGAGCGACTGATTCTTTGTAATCATAACTCCTGACCCGTTAGGCGTAGGCTCAAGTGTCTTATATCGTTGGAATTTTGGATTTTTTTTAAAAACCTACTTTTGCGATCTAGTCCTAGGTTTTTGACCCGATCTGAACCAAACCAGTGCAGCAAGATTCTCTGGAGTCTGATTGTCAATAATTATCAAAAAAAGGTGGAAATCTCGATTCACGGTCCCTAAGGGCCACCAAAATGTTTGATGTGGGTGCGCCTCTTTTACTAAAATGGCTATAACTTGTGAACAGAATGAGTAATTTTTTTTACCAAACTCGGCACACATATATAAAAGCTTATTCTGTGGTCGCGTGAAAAAGGAAGTGGCGGCTGGACACTAGGTGGCGCTATAAAAGCAAAAAAAACATGAAAATGGCTATAACTACTTCACCGTTTGTCCGATCAACTTAAAAATTGGCATGCAGTGTCTTTGTCCGAGGTGCCATGATTATCTATGAGGACATTGACATATCTCAAAAAACATGTCCCCCATTGGCCAATGAAGTTTGAGCAGCTATCAGACAAGGATACAATCGGAACAAACTCGCTGGGCCTGTTTGACTCATGGCCCTAGAGGTTTGTGAGAAATTAGAAAGAAATCGGCCACCGGGGGTGCCTTCGCGTTTTTCATATATGCAAACGATCGTGTATTGTGCGATTTATTATAATTTTTTTAAATTAAAAAAAAAAAAAAANGAGTCCTGCAACGGGTACCCGCATAAAAGTGGCTAAAACGGGTGGATTGTGACATTTCGAAAATTCACGGGCGGGGATGCGGGCGGATAATTAACTCCTTGCGGGCGGGTAGTAGCTCGGATGAAAAATATGCGCAATATTTGTATGTCTTAATTACCATTACACATACGCAACAACGATATGACATTTGACCCATCACGTCACCAGACTCACCACCACTGCGACAGTGCGACTTTTGTTGATGCTTCTCGTAGCCTAGTTGGAGCGAGCGTTACAGGAGTAGCTATGGATGAATGGCGCAAAACAAATCGCACTTTAGCCTGTTTCATTAGCCCATTCATGACGCTGTTGTGATGTTGAGAGAGGTGCGAGATAAAAAATAAAGCACTTTAATTGGAATGATTTTAGCGTGTGTGATTTATCGCGGGCACGGATCGGGTAACGGGCCAAATATTAACGGGTCTGGGCGGGTGCGGATTTAATTTTGATATTATCACGGGTGACGGGTCGGATCTGGTGCTGAACTTTGCGGGTACGGGCGGGGGCGGGTCTCCAAAAATGGACCCGTGCAGGACTCTAACATGGTAGACCTCCTCATTTTGAGCAACTTTGCCTCTATGACTGCCGCTGTCCATCAAATCATTCATTAAATATTGGAGATTATTTCAAAAACCAACTTTGGCGAACTAGTCCTAGGTTTTTTGCTCAACCCTGATAACTGTTAAAAAGCTTTAAAGGATTAGTTCACTTCAGAATTAAAATTTCCTGATAATGTACTCACCCTATGTCATCCAAGATGTTCATGTCTTTCTTTCTTCAGTTGAAAAGAAATTAAGTTTTTGAGGAAAACATTCCAGGATTTTTCTCCATGTAGTGGACTCCAATGGGGTTCACTGGTTTAAAGGTCCGAATTGCAGTTTCAATGCAGCTTTAAAGGGTTCTACATGATCCCAGACGAGGAATAAGTGTCTTATCTAAACAAACGATTGGTCATTTTCTAAAAAAAAAATATATATATTTATGTTTACACTTTATTTTACAGTGCCATAGCATACATTGTAATTACTTAAGTACTACTATTAATTAACTACATGGGGTTTGGTTTAGGGTTAGTACGTGTAATTATGCATAATTTACTGTTATTACTATAGTGAGTACATGTAGTAACGAGTAACTACGGCACTGTAAATTAAAGTGTTACCAAATTTATAAACTTTTTAACCACAAATGCTCATCTTGCACTAGCTCAGCGATGCGCCATGCATTATGTTGAAAGGTCACGCGTGACGTAGGCGGATATGGAGAAAAATCCTGGAATGTTTTCCTCAAAAACCTTAATTTCTTTTCAACTGAGAACATCTTGGATGACTTGGGGGGAGTAAATTATCAGGAAATTTTCATTCAGAAGTTAACTAATCCTTTAAAAACCATACATTTTCTAAATTGCCTGTATTGGCTGTAAATGGTCTTTTCCATCTATGATCGAGATGATTACAGGCTTGCTAAATAAAACAAAAAATCTTTTTACGCATGTAAAAAGGCCTCAAAACGCTTGAACCCCGTTAATTGCTGCTTGCAGCTATATTTTAATGTTGCTTTTATTAAAACTTCTTTACTAATTCAACCATGCTAATGCATTTTTGCATGAACATTGACGCACATTTTAAAGTTGATTTACAACTAAAAATTCACTTTGTTTATTTTTGAAGCACTTGCTATTAGGCAAATCATATGTTTTAGTTATAAAGGTTTATATATATTTTAGAGATTTTTAACAAATATTGTATAAAAATATCCTGCATATTAATTTAAACATGTTCCTCTTAGTATCTGTTATTATAATTTGGTTTGGCTTTAACACATATCGACACCCAACAAATGTCCATTACTGAAAATCGGTAATAATTTACAGTAAGGTTTAATATGTTGCATTAGGTAACGACAGTAGTTAACATAAACTACCAGTGAGCATTTATTCATCTTATTTAATATACATTTCAGCATTTACTAATACATTATTAAAATTAAAAGTTTTATTTGTTAACATTAGTTAATGCACTGTAAACCAGTTATATTTTTACTAACAATAACAAAGATTAATAAATGCTTTAAAAATATATTGCTCATTGTTAATTGCCACTATGTATTATAGTCTCTCAAAGTCAGAATGGTGCAATATCCTGATAAAATGATCTGGTACGTTGTTTTACACACAACGTCAAATGCATATCAAGACAATCAGAGAGAGTATTGTAACACAGTTCGTATATACGGGAAGAAGGAGGCGGGAACCGGCGAACATTCAAACAATAAACTTTAATAAATAAACCAACACAAAGCGAAAGTAACGCCGGCAGACCCTCGCGGACGTCTGCCGGCCACACAAACATAATAAAACATAACGTAAAATCCAGGCCTGGTCCTCTCTCGTCCGTTCACTGTCGTCGCTCCTCCTTTTATGCTCCCGGAGCTCCTCCGTGAGGGACTCGAGGCCGGTGCGCCTCACAGGTGACGATCATTAACACTCGCGTCACCGGCCTCGCGCCGTTCCCTCACGGCTCTCGCCCGCCCTGCTCGTCACAAGTATGTTCCCTTTTTATTCTTTCTGCATTGTATTAAAGTGATCGCAGGTTTTTTACTTATATTTTCACTGTGTACACATGCCACATTCATGCTGCCTAGCAAGAAAATTGCCCTTCTGTGATGCTGCCAGCAGTGTTTTTCATGTCATGGTCAATTGAACTCTTGACGCTTGTGTTAAGAGGTGCGTTGAAGCCCTTCACATGGGTCATGTGAAAGGAACTTAAGAACTGCAGCAGGCTTTCCTTCACTCGTTCTCTTCTGTCCGTCAGGTGGCCATTCCTATTGAGGATGTATGTCGATGTCACCTGAGGCTGACCTTTAGACACCGATCTTCTCAAGATTGTGAGTCCTTATAGTGCATGACATTGAGGTTACTTGAACTGATGTTAAGGACTGTGGTATCTGTTCTGTTATTTTGTTTTTCATTAATGCATTTCTGCAGGGGTTCACAAACTTTTTGTCCAGGTCATGTTTGTAGTGTGCATTTCATAAATTTTAGGCTCAACAAAACCTGCATATTTTATACACAAGTCCAACATAGGGCTAAATATTATGTTCGAAAAACATTAAAAAAAATAAAGAATAAATAAGATTCAACCCATTAGCATTTTTGCTGACCCCAGGTTGAGAACCTCTGCGCTATTGTGTGTTCAAGCTTGTTTTTATGTTGAAAAATTTGTCTGCTTACATTTTTGTAGCCAGAGATAAGTCAGAGAAGCCGTTTGGCATGGCTTTTGTCCGCCTGATGAAGTCAGATGGCACCACGCTCCCAGATGGAAAACACGATCTTATTGTCTACAAGGTGGGCATCTTAAAGAATGTTCAATGCAAATTAAGGTCACTTGTGGCATAAAATTGACTACTGCAAATATATAGGGATGCACGATATATCGCTCTCCATATCGGTATCGGCTGATATATGTTCATTTTTAATGTTATCGTTATTGGCCCGATAAGAAAATTTGGCCGATATATTAAAGCCGATAAATAATGGATTATTTCCTTCTGCTAATTGGTTTTGAATTGCTTGAAATATGATTGAAATCACTTCAAAAAGGAAGATACAGTTAAGTGCTACGTACAGCGCAAGTCTGTCATATAGACTACATAATATTATAATGAGAACATTATAATTGTGTGCTTGGGACATGGCTTTTAATGGCAAGACTTTTGTTTTTGTAATCAGGCTCTCAGAAATTGTAAAAAACTAATTTAATTTAGATTTATCGGCTTTCAAATATAAAAAATTATCGGTATCGGCCAAAATTTTCATATCGGTGCATCCCTAATATACAGTCAAACCAAAATTTATTCAGGCACCTTGAACATTTTATTCATTAATACAGTTTATTCACTATAGTTTTAAAAAATGGTAATAAAATATGACAAGATCTCAGAGTTCAACTGTCAGAAAAAAATTATCTTAATTATGTCAGATGACACTTGAGCAAAACATGGTCAGGTCAAAGTGTCTGAATAATTTTTGGTTCCAAATGTTTTATCAATTTTACTGGTAGTCCACTGTATGAAGAATTTTTGGGTATAATATGTCACAGTTTACTTTCATTTGCTATCCTCACTTACATAAATGAACTATAGTGCCCTGCACCCACTAGTAAAAATATATCAAAAATGTCTGAATAATTTTTGGTTTGACTGTGTGTGTGTGTGTGTGTGTATGTGTGTGTGTGTGAATGTGTTTGACTTGACATTTGATAATCAACAGTGCTTTTATCTGCCTGCATTTATTCTTTAGGAGCTGCTGTGCAGCCAAAATTATATACCAGTTATCAATTTAAAGCTGCTTTGACACAATCGTGGCAGTCGTGGCCTAATGGATAGAGAGTCGGACTTGTAACCCAAAGGTCATAGGTTCGAGTCTCAGGTCCGGCAGGGATTGTCGGTGAGGGGAGTGAATGTCCAGCGCTCTCCCCACCCTCAATACCACGACTGAGGTGAGACCCTTGAGCAAGGCACCGTACCCCCAACTGCTCCCCGGGCGCCGCAGCAATGGCTGCCCACTGCTCCGGGTGTGTGTTCACGGTGTGTGTGTTCACTGCTGTGTGTGTGCACTTGGATGGGTTAAATGCAGAGCACAAATTCCGAGTATGGGTCACCATACTTTGCCACATGTCACTTCACTTTAAATTTTTGGGGGCAGTCGTGGCCTAATGGATAGAGAGTCGGACTTGTAACCCAAAGGTCATAGGTTCGAGTCTCAGGTCCGGCAGGGATTGTCGGTGAGGGGAGTGAATGTCCAGCGCTCTCCCCACCCTCAATACCACGACTGAGGTGAGACCCTTGAGCAAGGCACCGTACCCCCAACTGCTCCCCGGGCGCCGCAGCAATGGCTGCCCACTGCTCCGGGTGTGTGTTCACGGTGTGTGTGTTCACTGCTGTGTGTGTGCACTTGGATGGGTTAAATGCAGAGCACAAATTCAGAGTATGGGTCACCATACTTGGCCACACGTCACTTCACTTCACTTCACTTCACTTCACTTCACTTCACTTCACTTCACTTCACTTCACTTCACTTCACTTCACTTCACTTCACTTCATCTGCATTGTAAAAAGCGCTATATAAATAAAGGTGACTTGACTTGACTATATATATGTATATATATATAAGCAAAATGTCTCCACATTTCTTGGTTTTTAATAAAACAAGGGAAAACTTTTTTTTTTTTTTTGGACTAACTAATTTTGTGGTTATCAACATTTTGCAGATTGAGCTTAACTTCCATTGAACCAGAATTCATTAAAGTGAATAAATTAGAATTTAAAATTGTCATTTACTATCTCATGATGTTCCAGATTTGTTTTAGATGAACTATTTTCTCTATTCCTACTGTAGTAAAAATAAATACATTGTTGTAGGGAGTACAGAACTTTAAAGTTGAAGTGATACCTTGATCTTTCAGCCATTTTACATTACCGTTCCAAAGTTTGGGGTTGGTAAGAATTTTTTTATGTTTTTGAAAGAAGTCTCTTCTGCTCACCAAGACTAAATATATTTGATTAAAAAAAACACAGTAACAACAGTAATTTTGTTAAATATTACAATTTAAAATGATTTCTATTTGAATATATTAAAAAATATAATGTATTCCTGTGATCAAAGCTGAATTTTCAGCATCATTACTCCAGTCTTCAGTGTCACATGATCCTCCAGAAATCATTCGGATATGCGGATTTGCTGCTCTTACTGTCCCTTTCTGTCCCTTTCTCTTACTGTCCTGAGCTTTCTTTGCTGAAAGCTCAAGTCAGTAAAACACATTTTAGCGTGCAAAATTTCCTTAACTTCCCTTTATACCTACAGTATCTATTATTGTTCCATGGCTTTATAGTTCAACCGGACAAGTCTCAAACATGCAGTGCCACTACAAGTTCCTCTTCTGTTCCTCCAGGTGGATGTGAAGAAAGCTGACGATGCCAAGACGTATTTGACTCTGCCTGGCACATATGCTGAAGTGGAAGAGAAGGAGAGACAGACGGGAAAATCCTTCCATCATGCCGGCCTCATTCCCATCACCAAAGACAGCTTCCAGATCGGCACGCTCACCTGCTCTACAAAGCTTACTCAAAACGGTATTTCCCTTTTGTAAACGCAACAGCACTTCCACAGTCATTTATTATATTTTTAATTTTACCCAAAAATTACAATTCGCTTATAATTTTGTCTTTGCAAACCTGACAATTTTTGATGTTAAAATTGTTTTTGCACACATTACATTTAGATTTAATTTTCACATTTATTTGTTGAGCGCTTTTCACAATACATATCGCAGCTTTACAGAAAATGCGTGTTTCTAGGTTACAATTAAGAGAGGTGACTATGTCAAAGTAATATCCATATGGCAGAAATAAACGGTTCTAAGAAAATCCTGCAGTTAGCTAATGTCATGTATTCATTTAAGCAGAAACAATAAGCATGTTAAAGCAGTGATTACATTTAGTGATCATAATGTGATCATATGATTTGGAATGGAAAAAGGGATGAAAATAGATAATGACAAAAGTTTAATTTTGGGCTAAGAGCCATATGCAACAGTGTGAGACTGCAAAGGTCTTGCAGTAGGTGGATTTCTAAAACTTTTTTAATTTCCTCCGACTCAGTTGACCTTCTGGGGCTTCTCAACTGGAGATCAAACACTGAGAGACTTGAAGAAATTCTTCAGAAACTTATGGAAGTGGATGGAGGGGAGATTATTAAAGTAAGGTTGTGAGGAAACACAACACTTGGCCTTCTGCAAGATTCTGCTTTATGATCTGAAGTTTTTGTTGTGTGTTTCTCTAGTTCCTTCAGGACACACTGGATGCTCTCTTTAATATCATGATGGAGACCTCAGAGGAAGAAACCTACGATACACTGGTTTTTAATGCCTTGGCAAGTTTTGATTATTTAACTCACTCTTCAGAGATCCACTAGTTTCCAAACTATGCTTCTGTTTTGGAGTTTTTCCAGTAATGGAAAACCTGGAAAATACCAAGTAACATTCAATAAATGTTCGTGCAGTGATTTGGTCCCAACATGCGGCATGAGTGTAAGTATCAAGTATCCCAAACAGCAAAGTTTAACACTTGTTCGGATCCCAAATTCATAGTATAAGTAACAGTAAATTTGTTGCTCATTTGGAACAAGCATGACTTTTAATTAATGATCATTGGATGAATATTTTAAAAAATCATTTTGTTCACATTGCTCTGGGAAGAAAAATTCTAGTCCATTAAAACTTTTACAGTCAAGCAAAACTAGAAAAATACATAATGATTATAGAAATATAGATTTCTACTATTTTATAACTTTTAATGACTTTTTAAAGGGGTCCTATTATGCACCTTTTTACAAGATGGTGTCCCCAGAACGTGTCTGTGAAGTTTGAGTTTCAGCTCAAAATACCCCATGGATTTTTTAGTATACCATGCTTTAACTTCCTATTTTTGGGTCGGAGAAAAAATGCGCTGATTTGGTATGTGTACCTTTAAATGCAAATGAGCTTGTGCTCCCCGCTCCCAAGCTCTCGATTCTAGAACACTGAGGCATAAATAATACAGGAGAAGCTCACACAGCAAATATAACTCTCAAAATGGATCATTACAAACTGTTCGTGATGCAGCATATTAAATCACGTAGGTATGGCATGTGTTTTGTGGATGTTTGCTAACATTTGATTCTGAATGAGTTTGATAGCGTGTTGCACGGCTAACGTGGCTAAAGCTACACACTGTTGGAGAGACTCAATAAGAATAAAGATGCGTTTATAAATTATACTATTATACTATTACCTTCAGTTAAACTGCTAACAGTGATTGTAAATTAATTGCCTAAATTATTACATTATTAATTGCATTCTCTAAATTGTAATGTTGACATTCTCTGTAAAGCTGCTTTGAAACGATATGTATCGTGAAAAGCGCTATACAAATAAATGTGAATTGAATTGAATATTATAATTATAATATAATACTATTATAAATATAGCTAAACTGTGCAGGACAGCTATACTTCAGGACCACGGTGAAAACAAAATGGTGGCGCCATGGGTGGAAACATACAGATTAAGGGGCGGTAATATTATAATAAGTTCCCCGTTTTACATCACAAGGGGAGCGAAATCTGAACGGCTCGGTTTTTTTCACATTCTTGCAGAGAAGGGCTTGCCAAAACAAAGTTACTGGGTTGTCCTTTTTCACGTTTTCTGGGTTGGTAGATGCACCGGGAACCTGATTATAGCACTTAAACACAGAAAAAGTATTTTATTGTTATTAATAATAATAATAATAATAATTGTAGTTGATATGAATATTAATATACAATAATTAATATGAATATTAATACTAATAGTAGCATTAATATTACTATTTTATATTCTGTGACTTTTTAGAGATTTTATCAAATTTACATTATTATTATTAACTGATATCAACATGA
>RJVU01069905.1:2261218-2273285 GCA_003731715.1 Anabarilius grahami
AATTTTATTTATTAATGGTACTATTATTCATATTAATGACCATTAATATTCATATCAATAATAATAATAATAAAATGTCTTTAAAAAGTCATGAAAACCTTATAAAACTGTAGGAAATCTGTATTTATATAATCATTGTTTTTTTCTAGTTATTCTCAGCTGTAATGTTTTTCATGGATCAGAATTTTTCTTCCTAGTGCAATGTGAACAAAATGTTTAAAAAAAATATTTATCCAGTAATCACGAATGAAAAGTCAGAATGAGCGACACATTTACTGTTACTCATACTTGTGGTCTGGGATCTGAACAAGTAATAAACTTTGGTGTGTACGTTTTCTCATCGTGATATTTCAAATCATATGGCTTGTTGGGACCAAATCATTGCACTAAAGTTACCAACTGTAGAAGGAGTGCTTGACCACTTCTGCCGAGTCATTGCATTACTCGTACCCTTAACGCCATAACACGCCATATGGCCATCTGCATGTGGGATGTCTTCCCCCTCACAGACATACAGGTCAGATTATTCTACCACACAATGCGTACTTGATGTCCATGAAGACCATTATTTATTTTAGGTTTCGGTCAGTTTTTCAACCACTGTTTTAGTTGCATTACATTTGGGATGAAGAGTGACGTTTGTGTCTCGTAGTCATTTGAGGTTGTGCATCATTAGTTGGTTATTATTATTTTTCCCCGCCCACTTGATCTTGGTTGCTCAAGTACAAAAGAAAGGTAGTTTACTTCAGTATTCAATTTAATATTCAAATCAATTATTCACAATAAGATACATTTATTATGAAAGTACATTTAAATTTCTTGTAGTCATAGGATTATAATGTGAAGAGCTAGACCTTGTATTTTTGCTTTATTTGTTCAGGTTTTCATCATCTCATTGATTGGCGACATAAAGTTTCAGCATTTCAACCCTGTTTTGGAGACCTACATTAGCAAACACTTCAGCGCTACTCTGGCGTATCAGTAAGACTTGTCTTGTTTGGACTTCTCTGTCCTTTGTTTCACAGTTTTACAGTGTTTTAATGTAACTCGCCATTTTTGTCCACATTTAATTCTCACTTTGTCAACTCACACTAACACTCTCTTCTTCTCTCACCTGTTCTCTATATACACCTGTCCAGAGACACTCTCAGTTGTGACCTGTATATTTATTTGCAAGTGTGCTGTAATTGCCTCGGTTTGCCTTGTCTTTTCACAGGAAGTTGACCAAAGTGTTGAATTATTTTGTGGGCCATGCAGAGAACCCGGCTCATACAGAGCGACTGTATGCCGCCTTGAAAGCCTTCAAGTATCTTTTTCGCTTTATCGTGCAGTCTCGAATTCTCTATTTGAGGTGAGTACCAGCCCTTATTTGTTCTCAAAAATACCCTCCAAGAGGGCTTGATTGAACTTGTCCTTCATCTGACAACACTCTAAAAACTGCTGGGTTAAATATGGACAAAACCAGGGATTGGGTTGTTTTCACCCAGCCATTTTTTTCAACCAATTTTGGATTTCTTTTTTTAGCCAGCAATATAGTAATATAGTAAAAGGCGTGTTTTTGCTCACCCCCAAATAGGGGCAAATTTGTGGGGTATTTTAAGCTGAAACTTGACCAGACCAGAGACTTATATTACATCATGTGAAAGAGGGCATAATAGGCGCCTTTTAACCCAACCTGCTGGGTTTGTCCATATTTTACCCAGCTTGGGTTTTTTTAACCCAGCATTTTTTAGAGTGAATGCAAATGAAAAAGCAACAGTACAAAAGATACTTTAGAAATCACTTGCTTCTATTACCGTACAAACATATCGAGCAATTGGAACTCCATATGGAGGTTAAAAAAAGCAATTAAATCAAGAGCATTGGTTCAAAGCAATAGCCTGCTTTACTGCATAATAAGATTACTTGCATCCTTGTGCAGATAGATAGATAGATAGATAGATAGATAGATAGATAGATAGATAGATAGATAGAGCATCACTAACATGTTCTTTACAAAATGCATTTCTGTTTGTTGTTTGTCAGGTTTTATGGGAAAAGTGAAGATGCAGGGCAGTTTCTCGACTCCATTCGGACTTTATTTCTTTCAATCAGCAATCTGATGGACAGACCTCTGGATGAAGGAGTTAAGATAAAGGCAGGTTTCACTACATGGATATTGACATTTAGAAGATGTCGTTTGTGAATATAGCCATTTGTAAAAGCCACAAATAAAGATTTACACTACTGTTCATAAGTTTGTGGTCAGTATTTTTTTTTATTTGAAAGAAAATAATACCCTTATTGCATTCAATTGCTCAAAAGTGACAGTAAAGACATTTATAATTCAAATAAATGCCGTTCTTTATCAGAGAATCCTGCAAAAAAAAAAAATTCACGCAATGGTTATCGCACAAGTATTAAGTAGCACAAATGTTTCAACATTGATAATAATAAGAAAGTTTCTTGAGCAGCAAATCAGCAAATTAGAATGATTTCTGAAGGATCATGTGACACTGAAGACTGGAGTAATGATGCTGACAATTCAGCTTTGATCACAGAAATAAATTATGTTTTTTCTAACAGGGGGCAATCCTGAAATATCTTCCCACCATCATCAATGAATTGCAGAAGGTCTTTGACGCTGTAGAGCTCAGGTAAAGTGAATGACGTCTTTCACATTGCTGTGAAAACATCTGTTCTAAGTTTATTTATTTATTTATTTATTTTTTAAGACACAAATAAATGTAAATAAATTGCATCAGTGCTTCTGATGGTTAAAGTTCCATACCGCCCTCAGATGTTAAAACTACCAGAGTGTCTTACATTATCAACAAATGGCAAAATGAATGAGATCAGTATACAAAAAAAAACTAACATTTAAAGCTACAAGCAGCGATGAAAGGGCCCTCGCACCGGTGCCACCACCGCTCGGTGGCTTTAGGAAAACAGAGCACGGTGGGAATTGGGAAATATGCATTTAAGTATATAAAAATAGGAGGACAACGTCAGTCATTTGTATTTGCCACACTTCCTGCTACCAGCTTGTGGCGATATGACTATAACTACATTTTGACGTGTAGATGTCTTCAGGCCAGGGCACTTATTAAACATGTGAAGTTTGGGGGAGATTGGACATTGTACGCCTGAGTTACAACAACTTCCTGTTTCATGGCAAAACATCGAAATTTGTCAGGCCGCCACGGACACACCCTTCAGCGAAAACTCAAGATCTTCGCGATTTAACGTCGCAAAGGCCTTTAGATTAGACTGACCAAATATGATGTTGATCTGATTAAAGCTCTAGGAGGAGTTTGTTAAAGTACAACGTGTGGAAATAGCAAAAACTGCACAAATTTTGCAAAGAAAATTAAAAATATCTCACTTCCTGTTGGGTTTTCAGATTTCGCTCCCAAGGACTTTTTTGTAGGTATTGGGCTGTTATTATTAACTTGATACCCGCCTTGAAAATAGCCAAGGAAGCTGGCATGGCATTAAAACACCAACCAAACAAGTCCTGAAATGTGGAGCTTGTATTTTTGTTGGAGCACTTGGCTGAATAATCGCGTAAAAAACAGTTTATTTTTAAAAGCTTTAAATTATAAATGTCTTTGTACCATTCTCACTGACAGAATGGGTTTGGCACTGTAGATCTTGTGGTAAATTGGTTGTTATCTAACAGACTTGTAAACATCCAATGTTTGAAGACCATTTTAGACAAATTAATGGTAGTGTATGTCAGTCCTCAATTTTCTTGTCCAAAATCTGACTTACATTTTCTGTATCATGTTAAAGTTTCCACTTTGCATTTTTGTTGGACACCCTTCCTTTCTTTCTTTCTTTCTCTCTCTCTCTCTCTCTCTCTCTCTCACACACACAGTGTTCAACTGGCTAAGTTCATCGAGAGCATCCCAGATTTTCAGATGGTGAGGCAGAAGCTGGGCTGTTTGGTGAAAATTGTCGAGAGTAACCTGTTCAAACAGCCAGGTAGGGCTTGACATAACATATAATTTTCTCATCCACATCACACTAAATGCGTAGTGCCCAAGCTGTGTGTCAACCCAAACCCCTCATATTCTCTGTTGTGCTTCTAGACTGCAGAGATGTTTTGTTGCCCCTGATCACAGATCAGCTGAGTGGACAACTGGACGATCACTCCAACAAACCTGATCTTGAGGCCTGTGTACAGCTGCTGAGCACTGTACTGGACATGCTGGACTGCAAAAACGTGGTGAGTTATGTGGTAGAACATCCCTTATAACATCTGCCAATTGTAAGGAACCTTATCTTAGCCTCAGACCATCTGATGTGCAAAACCGCAGGCACCAAACTAATTGGCTCGCTTTATGCAGTTTCCGGGAGTCAGGGTGTACAGGTTTTATCAGTCCACTGAAATGAATGTCTTTTTACATGTTCCCAATAAATTAATCAGTCTGGACTCCACAAAAATGATTTTTTTTTGGTTGTCTCAGTCATTTTTACTTCCTTTGCAAACATTAGAAATATGATTTTTGAAGTATATACGTTTGGGGACTGGAAGACTTTTGAAATAAAGTCTCTTCTGCTCACCAAGGCATTTACTTGTTAATCTTGTGAAATATTAATACGATTTAAAATAACTTTTCTATATTTTAACAGATGGCAAGGCTAAATCACTGAATAGAATTAGATTAATAAAAAGCTCAAAAGAACAGCATTTATTAGAAATAATGTTTTGTAAAAAATTTACAAGTCTTTTCAATTCAATGCATCCTTGCTGAATAAAAGTATTAGTATCTCTTTAAAAAATGTACTGACTCACAAACTGGAAATTATACTACTAAAATGTAAGTGTATGAATTCATGGACACACTTTCATTAGTTGGATGACACAATGTGAAACATTATTGATTGGTTTGTAGTTTTTAACACATTCTTACAGATGATTCAGAGATAATCACTGGTCATTTTTTTTCAGCTTTGATAAAGTAAAGATGTTCAGTTCTTGGCCATCTATATAATGCTGTTGCAAATTTTATTGACTTGTCACCAAGATAATAATAAAAATACAAGACATAAAAATGGACGTGCAAGATCAATGAATGTAATACTTTTATTCAGCAGTGACATTAAATTGATTAAAAGTGACAGTAAAGAAGTTTGTAACGTTACAAAAGATATCGATTTCAAAAAACAATCTGTACTTTTTAGCTTTCTTTTTATCAAAGAATACATGTTAAAATATAGCTGCAAGCAGCAATTTTTGGGGTTCAAGCATTTTAAGGCCTTTAAGCACTTGCGCAAAAAGATTTTACATTTTATTTAGTAAGCATGTAACCACTTAAATTATAAAAGGAAAAGACCATTTACAGCCAATACAGGCAATTAAACATTGAGCCCAAAAAATTGGACTAGTTCGCCAAAGTTGTTTTTTGAAATAATCTCCAATATTTAACGATTCGATGGACAGTGGTGGTCCTAGAGGCAAAGTTGCTCAGAGTGAGGAGTTCTACCATGTGGTTTGAATGTCGTGGGCATACGCGAAAAATTGTGCGATACATGATGCTTTACGCACGTGAAAAACGCGAAGGCGCCACCCGGTGGCCGATTTCTTTCAAATTTCTCACAGGCCTCTAGGGCCGTGAGTCAAACAGGTCCAGCGAGTTTCATTCTGATCGGCCTCCGTTAATCTTGTCTGATAGCTGCTCAAATTTCAGTGGCCGACGGCGGACATGTTGTTCGAGATGCGTCACTGTCCTCATAAACTATAGCGGCCCCTCAGACGAAGATGCTGCATGGCAATTTTCAAGTCGCTTGGACTAATGGTGAAGTCGTTATAGCCGTTTTCATGTTTGCTTCCTGTTATAGCGCCACCAAGAGGCCAGTCGCCGTGTCCTTTTTCACACGACCACAGAATGAGCTCTTACATAGGTGTACTGAGTTAAAATATCTTCTGTTCACGGGTTATAGCCGTTTTAGTAAAAGTGGCTCCACCCACTTTTTGGCGGCCCTTAATTTGGATAATTTTGATAATTATTGACAATCAGACTCCAGAGAATCTCGCTGCACTGGTTTGGTTCCGATCGGGCCAAAAACCTATCACGGTTTTAACCAAAATATCAAGCATCAGCAGATTAGAATGAGTTCTGAAGGATCATGTGACACTGAAGGCTGGAGTAATGATGCTGAAAATTAAATTATGTCCTAAAATATATTCAAATATTTCTCTGTTAATTAAGTTTGCTTCAAAGATATTAATCATTGGCTTGCAAATAATTTCTTACAATTAAATGAGAGCAAAACCGGTCTTGACCTTAGTTTCCTCTCTGTCTTGCTTACCTGGCCTAGTTGCCCAGTTAGGTCAGTTGTCGTTGAACGTACAAGATCATGTGAGGAATCTTGGGGTGATTTTTGACTCATCTTTACTTTTAAATAAGCAGATCAGTGCTGTTGTCAAGAGTAGTTTTTAACCACCTGAGATCGATCGCTAAAATAAAGCATTTTCTATCTCATACTGACTTGGAAATTGTGATCCACTCACTTATTTCATCAAGGTTAGACGATTGCAACTCATAGTATATTGGTGTGCCCCAAACTGCGTTATCCCGTCTACAGCTTGTCAGAAACGCAGCAGCCAGGCTGTTATTTTTTTTAAAATCTTGCTTGATTTGTAAAGCACTTTGGGTTAGCTTGTGTTGTTTTTAAATGTTCTATAGAAATAAAGGTTGACTTGACTTCACAAATAGAAAACAGTTATTTAAAATACTATTATTTCACAATATCACAGGTTTTTACTGTATTTTTGATCAAATAAATGCAGCCTTGGTGAGCATCATGGTGGCTACTTTATAGTGAAATGCCTGCTTACACAAGACTATGAGTGACTTTTTGAATGAATACAGACAGGCTGATCTATCAACCATGATGCATTTCACTAGCTTGTTGATATGACGGCACCTTCAAGATTGTTTGACATTTCAGTTGATATGTATTAAGACAGGCAGACATTTCAGGTCAAACTCTTGTGACTTGTGAGCAGTGCTTTGCTGGAGCAGTTGCATTGCAAATTTCCAAAATAAGGTCATTTAAGGTCATTTTATCAGAGAGAGAGTAGTTTCTAGATTCAGTCATCACTCATTCAACCATCCTTCAATGCATCTCATTCACCTTTTTATGCTTTCAGGGTCCCACGTCCGGTCATGTGAAGTTAATCGTGGACCGTCTCTTGCGGAGGGTCAACCGTACGGTCATCAGCCTGAGCTTGGACTCTCCCTTCATAGTAAGACACAATCACGCCACAAAATGGAGCGTTCTAGAAAGCTTTAGCAGAGATAAATCAGCTTACCTTCCTGCCAAAGCTAGTGTTATTTCGACCGCACAGAGGCGAAGCCCACACACACCTGCTGAAACTCATAACAACAACAGCCTGCACCACTGAACCTAACTTGTTTATTTCTTCGCCCAGGCTCGTGGCTATGAGTTTTCTCAGCGGTGTGGGCAGCACATGTAAAGTTATTGATTATTCCTTCTCTTCCTCTGGACACAGGGCCACTACCTGGCATGCATGACCGCTATCCTGAAACAAATGGAAGACGCACATTACGCACAATACATCAGCACCTTCAAAACCAGACAGGACATTATCGTAAGTCTCCCGCTCTCTCCGCAGGAACCATCCATCATCGCAGATGCAGAAAGAGCCTTCTGTGCTCTGAGAGTTAAGTTATAAATAATCCACCTTTCGCACAGCTGACTGATGCGACGCATGTGGCTCTGTTCCCTGTCGTTGGTCGAAGTGAGTCAGGGTTTAATAGCAGAGCGAGATAAGCGTGTTCAAAGTGCGGCTTCAAATTACCATTTGTTTTTCCTGCTTGGTCATATATGTGCGTTGCACAAATGTCATTTGCCGGTCTGCATCTAATCATAGAATTCCTTACAAGCTCTTACGCTCACTTCAGAATACAAATTTCCTGATAATTTACTCACCCCCATGTCATCCAAGATGTTTATGCCTTTCTTTCTTAAGCTGAAAAGAAATTAAGGTTTTTGAGGAAAACATTCCAGGATTGTTCTCCATATAGTGGACTTCAACAGGGTTCAACAGGTTGAAGGTCCAAATGTCAGTTTCAGTGCAGCTTCAAAGGGTTCTACACGATACCAGACGAGGAATAAGGGTCTTATCTACCAAAACGATCGGTCATTTTCGGAAAAATACAACTGCATATGCTTTATAAACACAAATTATCGCCTTGTACGTGCTTCTGCTTTCCGCATTCTTCAAAAAGCTTATGCCGTATGTCCTACGCCTTCCCTATTCTACTTACGGAAAAAAACGGAACTGGCGCTGCGTTTGTTCCATAAATTGAATAGGGAAGGCGAAGGACATACGGCGTAAGCGTTTTGAAGAATGCAGAAAGCGGAAGCACTTGCAAGGTGATAATTTGTGTCTATAAAGCATATACAGTTGTATTTTTTTCCAAAATGACCAATCATTTCGCTAGATAAGACCCTTATTCCTCGTCTGGTATCGTTTAGAGCTCTTTTAAGCTGCACTGAAACTGTAACTTTGACCTTCAACAGTGGAGGCCATTGAAGTCCACTATAAGGAGAAAAATCCTGGAATGTTTTCTTCAAAAACCTTAATTTCTTTTCGACTGATGAAAGAAAGACATGAACATCTTGGATGACATAGGGTGAGTAAATTATCAGGAAAATTGTATTTGAAAGTGGACTAATCTTTTAACAACAATAATTCATGTTTTTTGTTGTCACGTCACCAGGATTTTCTAATGGAGACTTTCATCATGTTCAAAAACCTGATGGGCAACGTGTTTCCACCCGACTGGATGATCATGAATCTTCTCCAAATGAAAGTCTTTCTGCGGGCGATAGACCAGTACTCTGATGTTCTCAACAAGTACTTCCTGGAGTCCGCTCACTTCCACTTACAGGTCAGTTTGACGAGGCCTCGCAAAGGGGTTTCAATTACGCAACTATGGTTCAGGCAAGACCAAGATTATATTGGCGGAAATGCAATAGTGTTTCTGGTTGTGCAAACCACCAGCGCTTCCCACTTTTGCTCCTGAAACAACTGCACATTGTAAGCAACTCACCAGAACCGGTTATAGAAGACGTTCGGAGGCCAGTGTTGTCTGATGACAGAACAAATTACTCTTCTGAATCATTCTTTTGCACAGTTTGGTGTCAGAAAGAAATAATACTTTTATTCAGTAAGGAAGCATTAATTTGTTAGAAAGAGACAGTAGACATTTATAATGTTACAAAAGATTTCTATTTCAAATAAATGCTATTCTATTCTATTCTATTCAAAAAGAATCCTTAAAAACATTTATGATGATAAATGTTTCTTGAGCAGCAAATCAGCATGGTTTCTGAAGACTGGAGTAATGATGCTGAAAATTCAGCTATATTCAAATGAATTAATTTGAAATTATAATAATATTTCACAATATTACTGTATTTTTTATCAAATACATACAGTCTTGGTGAGAGTAAGAGACATAAAAAAATACACAGACCCCAAACTTTTGAACAATAGTATAGATTAATTAAAACCAGTGTAATCTGATTCACAAAAGAATGACTCTTATGAATCAAACAAAATTGTGAGGCTTAAATAGCATAGTTACTGACTGGCACAATTTGTGTTTTGTCAGTGGTATTTAAAAAAAAAAAAAATGAATGAAAGAAATGATTCCATTTTTGTTTTTGTTTTAGTTTTGTTGTTTAATATATAGTCAAGGCCAAATATAATGTGAATTAAAGACCAAAAAGGTTGTAAAAAATCTGTAAACATGCCTCTTGCAGGAATTATTTTAAATTAAATGAAATTGCGTTTCTTTTCAAATGTGCAAAACTACTATATGAATCGTTAATGGAACATTTAATGAACTGTAATTGTGCTGAATATTGTCTGTAGTTAAAAGACCCGTGTCAAGAGGAATATTGTTTTTCTTTAATCTTCTGAGATAAAAGAGTTCATTTTACTAGCCATGCTGTAATTTTCAGAACTCGTACTTCCATCCTAATCCTAAAAACAGCACTGCTGAATCCTTAATTTGAAAAACGCTGCCTTCACAGGCAGTTTATAGAGCAGGAAGGCATCAAGGCACATTCAAATCTGATGTTTGCACAACATCCTGCCTGCTAAGACCTGCCTACTTAGTTTTGGTTGTTTTTTGAAGGCAGCATAGGTCCTTCAGTCCCAATGATATCCCACAAACCTGAGTTTTGTTGGTTGTAATCAAAATGGCATCTGACAGAGTGGTTAAAAGAAGTAAATAAATGTATAATTGTCCAACCTATGATTCTGTTTCAACCAGGAAATGTACATCGTTGTCAATAAATATTCACTCAGTTGTCTCTAAAACTCACTTTAATGTGTTCTAGATCATTAAACAGGACCATCTAAATCCAGTTATCAGTAGCTGAAGTTTATTTAACTAGATCTCGGATCATTTCAGTCTGATCTTAACAGGATCAGAATTGATTTTGTTGCCACATAATCTGTTGAACCCAAAAGCAAACCCACAACCACAATGTGTAAGTGCAGTTTCTCATTTAATATGTGAACAGGGAATTTACATCTTGGTTAATCGTAAGGGTTTGAAAATGAGTGTAAAAATAGTCATTAAAATCCAAATTGAAATTGACAAACATTATAATAAGACCAGAGATAAAAATAAAACATCTATAATGTTCTGTGTGTGAGATTGTGCAGTAGTGATTTGACCTCAGGTTTTAAAATTTGAGTGCTGTGAATATCTCTGCATGCATTTCTGCTAGTGTGCATGTATTTTTTTGTTAGTGTTAGGGCATTTCTATGAAGCATATGAACACTATGATTGCATGCTCTTATGTAACATGTTTTAATGATGCCCATTTGTGATTATCTTTTGGGAAACCATATGGATTTTGCACCCACGGGAAGCCTCCTGCACTTTAGGCATTTGGGAAATATCATCTGAACCACTGTTGAAAATAACTCAACAGCTAAACTTTCTGTTGCTTGGTTACCATTCATCCAACACCTTGTGCATCTGAAGTATTTCACCCGCAAGACCTCAGGCAATTAAATAAAGCAATTGCATTACAGTATATCAATGCAAACTCATTTGTTTAAATAATCAAAGTGCGACTATACCTTACTCATCTGTGATATGTAACCTAACATACAAGGATAATTTAAAAGTAGCGTCCAAGTGGATTTCTAGCTCTGTGTTTGTAATAGTAGAAAGAGGACAATTCCGGTCCTTGAAACAATGAAATAGTAAATACAGATTTTTCTCAGTAAATCTCCTTTTTTTCAGTGCAGTTATTATTGTATGGATCCTGCACTGTTTGTGCAGACATAAATGTCAAACACCTCAAATTGTGCAGCTTGTTAAAATAAATAATTTGAGATATATATATATATATATATATATATACACAGTGGGTACGGAAAGTATTCAGACCCCCTTACATTTTTCACTCTTTGTTATATTGCAGCCATTTGCTAAAATCATTTAAGTTCATTTTTTTCCTCATTAATGTACACACAGCACCCTATATTGACAGAAAAACACAGAATTGTTGACATTTTTGCAGATTTATTAAAAAAGAAAAACTGAAATATCACATGGTCCTAAGTATTCAGACCCTTTGCTGTGACACTCATATTTAACTCAGGTGCTGTCCATTTCTTCTGATCATCCTTGAGATGGTTCTACACCTTCATTCGCGTCCAGCTGTGTTTGATTATACTGATTCGGACTTGATTAGGAAAGCCACACACCTGTCTATACAAGACCTCACAGCTCACAGTGCATGTCAGAGCAAATGAGAATCATGAGGTCAAAGGAACTGCCTGAAGAACTCAGAGACAGAATTGTGACAAGGCACAGATCTGGCCAAGGTTACAAAAAAATTTCTGCTGCACTTAAGGTTCCTAAGAGTACAGTGGCCTCCATAATCCTTAAATGGAAGACGGTGGGGACGACCAGAACCCTTCCTAGAGCTGGCCGTCCGGCCAAACTGAGCTATCGGGGGAGAAGAGCCTTGGTGAGAGAGGTAAAGAAGAACCCAAAGATCACTGTGGCTGAGCTCC